>JAWWXZ010001143.1:0-16639 GCA_038406795.1 Ceratocystis diversiconidia | reverse complement strand
GTAAAGTAGATGAAAAGTTTTGTCACTGCTCTTTTCATATATACTACCCCTTATTTAGATAAGCACAAAGTCTTATCAGTTTACCCGAACTTCATCCGGAGCTCGTTGGGAAGTCTGCTTCAACAGGGATCCTTGTGCAGAGTCTGTCAGCTGACCAGTCATGTGACACAACACTGGTCTCGAGGCCTCACAGAATGCCGGCCTCTTACACATACTTAAGCTGGAGTATTCAGGCTCAGGTTTACCCAGGGTTAATCCGACAAAAGGCAGATTCCCCACAATACCCATGCTCCATGTAGTTCATCTAACATTTCATCCAACACCGATACACCACCGAAAAAGAGAGGCGTTTCAAAACTGCAAGTAGCCCAATGGAGATTAGATAGCCTAGCCATCACCTTGCAACACGAAAGTACTCTTACTGCAAGCTCTAGAAGACGAGCGAAAGCTGATCTTGGCAGGAATAAGAGACTGCATATTCACATCACAGGGAGCAAAGAAAAGGCTGAGCAGTAACAAAGAGCAGGACTTCTTGATCCTAGCCAGCTATTATAAAAACAGCATTCATAGCATTATCCTACGCATCAGGCACTCCACCATACGTTTGCCGAGTATCACAACGTCCGCAGAGGATCCTCTTCGCAGATCTACCATCATCCCAAGCATTTGTGAAAATTCGGCTTCCGTCGGCAGTATTTCTTCGGCTCCATTGCAAGTACTCGGACCGCAGGGACGGCGCTAAGTGGAAACCACCGGTGTCTCATCTTTCCCTCGTGACTACTCTTCATATATCGCAATCGCATTCTCCAAATACTAACCGTCTCACCATGAACTAGTTGTTTGAGATTCAGTCACAAGGACAGATATGGTTTGGAGAAGGTGTTCACCTTCAGATATTTAAGTAGCTCGTAGAAGCACTCGTTAGAAGATAGAAGACAGACAATACAAGATCAACTTCATACACGCTCTCGCACCTAAGTCTTCACTAAGACTCAGATTTCTCGCTAGTTGGTTCTTTCAGCATTTACACATGGTTCTCTTGGACAGCCGCATCTTCACTAGGGCCCATAAATGCAGTCTCAGAGGGAGGGGCCTGATGAAAACCAATCAGCATAGTGAAGCTGGATTCGGCATCATACGTCACATTGTCCTCACGGACATCGCCATGCACAACCCCAAGCGCTAGCAGCTTGGATTCCAAAATTTCAACAGCATCACCCATTACCCTAACTGGCTCACCTGCATGCAACATCAGCAGCGTTTAGTGGATGGGAAGGACTCAACATTTAGTGTCCGGTGCATAGAGACGCAGCCAAGACACACTGGCATCTCTTTGATGGGCAGAAACAAAGGTCTGTAGTGATACGTAGTCTCAGCCACACTGTGGCACTGCCACATGACTGACCCACATCACATATTTATATCTAGTCCTAGGATTCTCTGTAGATAGATTAAAGTGAATATATTCTCTATGCAAAATCACCACAACAAGGTCCTACTGGCTTATGGCCTCTACAACCAAGACTAACCCATCTGCCACCTGGCACCAGCTGGCGGACACCAGAAAATTAGTTGGAAATAATCATGAATATTTGCAGCAACATCGATGCTGACGCGATGGGTAATCCCACCAATGAAAAACTGAAGCCTATCCAGATACTACTACTTAGTCTAGTTCTGATCCCCCATCTTCCTCCGTCATCCTACTGCGAATTAGCATACCGCAAGTCTGTTTCTCTTGTTACTCCTACGTCTATCAGGCATCAGAACCGCTGTTATATTTTCATCCTGCCCAAGTGACTATCGCAGCCCCTCTCGTTTTACTTCGCAGCATCATCATCACTTGTTAGAATCAACCGCACTATTTCACCAGGCTCTAGCATAACCCCATTTTTCAATCGTCCCATAGCTCGAAAGCCTTTCGATCCTACTAAAACACCCCAACTTAGTGATAATTCTCTTTCTTTTCAAGTCTTTGGCAAGCTTTCCTTGACAAAAAACCACTGTATACTAATAGCCTTGGCTATTCATATCACTGCCACCTGACAAGCGTCAATCAAAGGCTCAGGAATAGACGTATATATTTGCTCTGTACAAATACATCATAGATCTCACTGGGAACTCTAGGGCTACCCAAGTGAGGCGGCACGTTCATCACACCAATTCAGCGTCATGGGCTTGTGTTAGAAATAGACAACTAACCGGTGTACAGAGCCCTAGTTTCACTTCTGCACATTATATTGTTATTTCCTCCTTAGGCAGTAGATTTCGCTACATTAGTGAACTATCCTCAATAGCACTTCCAAGTTTTATCTCACCTATGCCCTCTGCTTTTTTACTTCATGTACGAGAGACTTTCGTGATGGGGCGCCTTTTTTGTGGGTCTTCAGCCACAGAGGACATCGGTACGAATTATGGTTCGTGATCGCATTTGTATGAAGTTAGCGTCTTGTCACACTCCAGTGTAACTTTTTTTAGAGCCATGAGACACTTTCAGGAGCGCTACGCAACAAATTCAAGAGTAGAAGCCGTGGGACAAAATGAAAAGCTGCTTAGACTATTCTAAGCTTCAACCCCACATAAAGGATGCTGGGTAACCATGTCGGGAGACGTGATGGACGCGTCCTACACCAACCCTCCTCTACTACTTCGCACATTAATTAGCCCAGTATTGCTATCATCGATTCACTTGCTCTTACCCGCTTTGCAAAAAGACGACTTGGATTTCTCAAATCTAGAGGCAGTCTAAGCTACATTTGCAGCTTTTAAACGGCTTGTAACGTGGTATTGCGTACTGCGTAAACACATGGGATGCAATCCAACATTAGTATCTCAATGAGGATAGGGAAAACGATGCCAAACCAGCTCGCGCTGACGCGACCGAGGCTCCCGTTGCTAACAGCTCCTCCCTTCATGTGCACATGTCCAAACTCTATGTCCGCTACTCACAGCCTATCACCGACCTTCAACCTAGTAACAAACGCGCTATAGGTCCGGGTTCAACGTTCGTTGTTGGTCGGAACTGTCCCAAGAAACTGTTGAGTTGGCACGACTTCCCACAGCTTCACGGGCAAGAATTCTCTAATCTTCCCATTGCCACTGTCCATTGCCTTTCACTCCCATGCATTTCGCCAGTCCGTTAGCACCAAAATATAATAGCTAAGTGGACACATGGTGATGAAAGGGGTTTCTTCACTTTTGTTCAACGGCCATCAAGCAGTCTACCGCTAACCTTGCAAATACTTGTCTCAGCATTAATCCAAATGGAATCAAGCAAATCTAACTCTGAACTAACACACGCCGTATCAAGGGCCAAATCGATTAGGTCGAAGAGCCATATCTCGACTGGGGAATCCACTGTATTTGCTTCACATTGGCTATGAGAAGCCGCCAGAGCTTTGTTCCAATCTTCGAATCGTCCAAATATATGCCAATGGCATCCCACTTTGCTCTACCGCGACCCCCACTCGTCTAGGATCATGAAACCGCTGCTGCACTTGAGACTGGCATCAGAAACACAGTTTATCCCGTTTTCATGACTATGATACAACAAGCTCTCAGCCCGTTCAATCTTTCGCAGCTGGAGCTTGCAAGCGCGCAAAGAGACCTCTTCACATACTCAAACCCTATAAAGCCGCCATCACATCCATCTCCTAGACCTGACAAAGGGGTGGTATTTCATCTTTGAGGAACCAACATCCGCCATTACTCCCCTCTAACAGAGTCCTCAAAACAGTCTCACTAGTATCTTCCCAAAAAGAAATGATACACAGACACGCGCTTACGTGAATTTTGGCCCGGATCGTATTACTCACCGAAGTGTATACCAAATTTTTTAATAGCAGCTATCCTAACCGATCATGCCCAAATGGCGACCTTCGCTACCAAGTTTATGACTCTTTTCACAGCGAACTCTCATGGAAGTGGTCTAAACACAGCTTGGGAATATATTTACCGAGTTCTATACAGGGCGTCTTGGTCCCGATGTGTCCTAGCTATATCTTTATGCATCAGGCACTGAATTTTGAGGTCTTCTCCATTCGCCGAATACTTCCGATATCATGTCCAGGCGGGTGTGATGGGGAAATGGATGATGTTGACAACATCGAACCATGGCTGCTATGGCTTGGGGCTGGTCGTCATTATATCTACGAAGGGGGTGTAACATGATACCAAGTCCGGGCGCACTATGCTGATTGATTTCCATCGATTCCAGATCTTCGGCCCTTCTAGGGCCATATGTCTATGGACCACAACAGAAATGCAGTTATACAAGAGGAAAAGCTTGTGGATGCCTGAGATTGTAGTAGATCTCTGAAGCGAATCTCCTTGGAAACTCGATGTGCATGTGTTTCAAAGCGGAATCGGAATATCGGGAAGTCACCAGATTCTAGGGAAGGGTTCCTCGAATAGACAGATAGCCGGGGATATGGAAGTTCTTTGTAAAATGACACCCACACTATGCTGGGTGTCATTTTACAAAGAACCAGCCACCATAGGGGATCTCTTTTTACATTACTAGACCGCATTTCTTGTGTCACCTTAGGGAGATGTTCTCTCCCATCTCAGCTATAGCAAGCCGTTGTATTGCTTCGGAGGCTTTTGAAAAGAGTCTGCTATACGATACGTCATCGTAGTAGAGAAACAGAAGTTTCCTACAAACCCGTGGTCTCGGCAACTCTGTAGAAACAAGAAAGCAGCGCTTGAACAAACATAGAATAAGGGGCTCTGCCACTTTGCCCGAGGATCATTATAGGTTTACTGGACATTTAGCTTTCTCTTATTAGCCACGTGAGACATGGCATCGCACACATCCTTCCGATACTCAACAAGCAGGATCCGGTCTCCCCCGCTTTACATCATGTTCAAGGTTCCCAGTCACTCGCAAATCCCAACCTCGATCTCAATATCACCAAACGATGAATCCCACTGAAGCTCGTATCACTTCATTCAGACAACCTATGCAATCAAGTCACGTTCGCTATACACATCAACCGCACATATCAGTCTAGTTTATTTCCAACAAGAAATCTAAACGCCCTTCCAAATCTCGTCCTATGCAAGGAAAGCAGCCCAAAAACAAAATGTACAAAATTCCCCACCCCTTACCAGTGAATAATCCTAACCCAAAATCCATTGCGGCGGTCAAGGAGCTCCCGCAGAGTCCTTCGTATACTGTTCGTCTCTTTTTTCTTCACTCCTCTTTTCCCCTCTCTCCTTTTTCGTTCTCCCCTTCAACTCTTCAAATATACAGAATCTCGCGCCATATAACTTACTCCAGCTCAATAGTAGCAGGAGGCTTGCTAGTGATATCCATGACAACACGGCAGACACCCTGTATAGATAGTCAGTATACATACACTCAAAATATGAGACGGATTTTGGCCTACCTGGACACTGTTGACGATCTTAGTGGCAACCTTGTTCATGAATTCATGCGTAAAGGGGTAGGGCGTAGCAGTCATGACTATAGCAGGTTAGTAAAGCACAACAATAAGGGCGGATCTGACCGGAAATTCTTACAATCGGTAGTCTGGACAGCGCGGAGAATAATAATGTGGGCGTATGCGCGTTGGTCACCCTATAAAACAAACACGTTAATAACCAGGCATCGCACATCAACATAAATACATCAAATAAAATCACATACCATAACACCGACAGCGCGGCTGGTGTCCAGAGCTGCATATGCCTGGGAGATCTCGTCGTAAAGACCGTGCTCGCGAATCATGCTGATGAAAATGTGATCGGCCTGGCGAGTCATCTCCACACGCTCCGGAGTGACATCGCCCAAAATGCGGATAGCGAGACCGGGGCCGGGGAAGGGATGGCGCATGACAAGTTCATGGGGGATGCCTAGCTGGCGGCCCAAATCACGGACCTCATCCTTGAACAGCTCGCGCAGAGGCTCAATCAACTTCAGGCCCTGTCCGTTCTTCATGCGGTCAGGCAAGGCCAGGTTGTGGTGGGTCTTGATGGTAGCAGAGGGACCCTTGAAAGAAATCGACTCGATCACGTCAGGGTACAGAGTGCCCTGGAGGAAGAACTCAATGGGGCCGGCCTTGTCGGTCTGGGCAGCAGCGGCCTCAATCTTCTTGGCCTCAGCCTCAAAGACCTCAATAAACTTGAGACCAATGAACTTGCGCTTCTTCTCAGGATCGGCAATTCCAGCAAGACCCTCCAGGAACTCCTTGGAAGCATCAGCAACAGTCAAGTTAATGCCATGAGCCTCGAGAGTGGCCTTGACAATTTCACACTCATTTAGACGCATAACACCATTGTTGACCAGCACAGCGTGGAAGCGGTCACCGATAGCACGCTGCATCAACTTGGCAGCGACAGTGGAGTCAACACCGCCGGAAACAGCACCAAGAACCTGGCCATTGCCAACAAACTTGCGAATACGCAGAATCTCCTGGTCGACAAAGTTGGCCATGGTCCAGTTCTGGCGGACACCGCAGATGCCGACAGCAAAGTTCTCAAGAAGCTTCGTGCCATTTTCGGTGTGCGTAACTTCGGGGTGCAACTGCAAGCCGTAGATATTCTTGGACTCGTGAGCAATAGCAGCGTACTCGGAGTTAGGGGTGGTGGCAATCGTATGGAAGCCCTCGGGCAGTTTGCTCAGCTTATCACCGTGACTCATCCACACCTTGAACTCGGACTCAAGGCTCTTGAACAGGCGGTCGACGTGGCCGTTAACAGTCTTGGCCTTCAGCTCAGCATGGCCATACTCGCGGTGCTCGCCCGCAACGACGTTGGTGGAGTCGCTGCGGTAGGCAATCTCTTGCATGCCGTAGCAGATACCCAGGATCGGGACGCCAAGATCAAAGTAGGCGGGGTCAACGTGGGGGGCATCAGCAGCATAGACGCTGGCAGGGCCGCCAGAAAGAATGATACCAGCGGGCTTCCAGTCGAGGTCGGCAAGCTTCTGGGTGCAGGGCAGCATCTCCGAGTAGATGCTGAGCTCACGAAGACGGCGAGTGATCAGGTGAGTGCTAGCGATGAGGGCTATTGTCAGTTCAAATGAGCAAGTCGTAGAGCGCAGTGCAATACACAGTATAACTCATTTCTACAGAGGGGGGAGGACTCACTACTGCGAGCCGAAATCCAAAGTCAAAATGGTGTCAAAGGTCTTGTGAGGGACGACCTCGGGAATCTCGCCGGAGCTAGCCATCTTAAATATAATGATGACGATATATGAAAGAGGGTCAGAAAAGAGAGGATAGGAGGATAGGAATCAAAAACACCAACGCCAAAAGACTTTGGATTGATGAGACTGGACAACGAGCAGCAAAAAAGAGACGAAGAAGAAAGAGAATTTAGACTTTGCCGACAACAATGAATCACGATGCCAGCCAAGCAAAAGGAAAAGAAAAAAAAGAAGATAAAAAAAAACAACAGGATCGATCTAGACGGCTCAGAACCCAGCGGCCAGTTGCCCCTCCAATCATCGGACGTCTTCAGTGGCTGCACGAATCATAAGTCGGCAAGGGCGAAAGCGAAAAAGTTTCTTATCAGCTTATCGCACAACGAGGGGCAGGAAAACTTTAAGCCTAATTAGGCCTAGCAGATTCTCGAGTAGAAAAGGCTAACCCTAATGTTGAATTACGATAATAGGGTTATATGTCATCAGGAACAAATGCCAAAACTGAGACATGGATTCACATAGGGACAGGTTTTAGGAAAAACAACACCAGAAATATCCAGAGTTGTGCAGTAGAACACCACCCTACAGCAGACGACTGCACTTGGCGGTGAGGTGTCTGGTCCACGTCGACATGCAATGTCGGTTTATCGCTGCAATATCAGGTGTTGTAAGCCAGGCCATTCCAATTACCATTAATCGAATTTTAATCAAATAGGAGTTTGTTAGTAGACCGCTCCATAATGCCATCCATTTTGACAAGAACTGCGAAGATGTGCAACAAAAGCGTGCGCCGCCGCTAGAAAAAGAAATTAAAAAGAGAAATACGGCGATGATATGCTTGAGTAATACATGGCACTGCATATGGTACTGTACAGTACATGTAGTACGCATGCTGGAAATTATCTGCAGCTTCGGACTGGCACGGGGCTCCTGAAGAGTAGCTAGCAAGCAAGGTCATACATTGAATCATTGTGAGCGGCTATCACACTATACACTATACACTAATCGCCAAACACTGCACTACGAAGAGAAACCAGGGCAAAAAGCACCACTGCCACAGCCTAAACTACCAACCCTAGATCAAGTTTGCACGCGCAACCTCTCCAGCGCCGTCCTGCATAACCTCTGACATGCGTCGCTTCCCCTTGATCGCATTCGAGTCCTGCTCCCCGACGCCCATGCGCTGCGCCACATATCTTTGCGCCACAGTTCCGAGAGCCAGGGCCAGTGCTTCTTCAACCCACTCGCTGACCCACTCGCGCGGATCAACACCGCCTGTCTCCAGAATGGCGCGGATTTCTTCCGGCGCCGACGAGATTTCAGCTGGCACATCGGACCGTTCATCGTCGTCTTCGCTATCTTCGCCGGCGTCGGGCTTGGGCGGCGTAGCTTGAGCTTCAAGCCACGTGATCCATTGTGCAGGAACGGTTTGGGAAAGAGTACTAAACTCAATCTCATGGATGGGGTCCATGATGAAGACAGCAAACTGGATAAGCTCTTCAGGGGACTTGGGCTTCGTCGACTCGGCAGCAGCCTTTCCCTTGTCTTTGTCTTGGGAGGCGCTGGCACCGAAAAGCTCTTCTCCGGCCTCAATGCATACGGCTTGTACGCTGAGGAAAATGTTGGATGTGCGCACAGGATTACTCTCGGAAAGGTCTTCTGTAGCGTCGAGCTTGGCTTTTTCAATGCCGCCATGAGTATTGAAGAATTCGGACGAAAAAGCCTCGGCATTGGCCCGGCATAACTTGGTGCCCTCAACCAGACCCCGAATAACGCCCATGTCACGGTCGGAGTCAACAACGCGCCACCACGGGCCATCGCGCCAACCGTGAGTGGAGGCACGGCTGCGGGACTCGGCGCCCCGCTGCACAACCATAAGGTCACCACCTTCAACCTGCGACATGACACGGGAAAAGACTTCGTGAACCATGGGGTCAATGGACGGATAGCCCATAAAGTCGTGGGTAATATGAATAACAAGGCGTTCATGTGACGAGATTGGAGGGGCGAGGGTGTGAATAATGTTGGTGAAGGTTGGCATGGCACGGTGGCGAAGTTCGTCACCTAGGAGGGGAAAAGCCAAAGTTAGCGTGGGCCTAGAAAACGGGATTGGCACGAGTAGAGCAGAGGAGGTGGATTGTAGACGGGTAGCAATAAACAGTGGCAACGTGTGTGAGTGCGTGCATATGTATGTGAGTATAGGTGTTTGTAGATGTGTGCGAGTGTGCTAGCATACCAAAGCCCTTTAGGGCACCGACGTTTCCACGGACTTGGTCGGCCCATTTTTTGGCTTCATCGTTCTGCTGGATCTCCTTGACAGCTTGCTCGGCCTGCTTGATAGCGGCCGTAGCTGTTGCACTGGCAGCGGCAACTAGGCCCCACCAACCACCGCCTCCACTCGAGCTCGGCTGCTGGGCGGATGCATCACGCTCGGGGTCGGAGGCTCGTAGGACTGGGCTGGCGGCTGAACTAGCTACAGTAGAGGGGCGATACGACTCGGCACTTTTGCGTGCATCGCCAGCGGGCGGAGGCGTGCCGGCAGTGGTGCGGCGAACAAGCGGCTTAGACGAAGGGCCGTCTTTAAGGCGCGGAGTGTGGGGGCGGGACGGTACGGGCTTGTCGGAAAGCTGGCTTTCGAGATCGGCAAGAATATCCTGGTCCTTAAGAGCCTTGGAAGCAGCGGAAACAGGCTTGGACTTGAGCGGCTTTTTTGTAGCGGCAGGCTTGTCGTCAATGCCTTCGAATAGGTCATCGAGATTATCAGCCGCGGGGGCTTTAGAGGATCTCTTTGAGGCCATGATGGCGGCGAGCTAGACAGCGAAGAAAAATAAAGCGTAGAGATATGATGTCGCTGTGAGCAAGAGGAGAGGGGGCGTTCAAGGTGGGGCCAGCGAGGAGAGCTTGTCGTAAATAGAGAAGCAGCAAGAGAAGCTAGAGCCAAACCGGTGAAGGAAATAAGAGGACGGAGCCTTGTTTGAGCGATAAGATGTGGCGGGTTTTAGATTAGATATCGGTGAATGGGGCGCAAGCGAAAAATAGAGGGGTGATGTTATTGCTTGGTTTGTTACCAGAGTGTTCAGGTAACGCATTCACGGGTTGCGTAAGGGGCAGCAACAGAGCATACAGCGCAGCACACAAGCAACATGGGCGAGTTTTTCCCCTCTTGATGTCCTCTGTTTTTGGGGTTCAGTAAGTGAATGAATGTTTAAATCGCCTGCTAGTCGGCAAGCAAGTGAGCTAGGGCAAAAAGGCTAAAGCTAAAAAGGGCCAAGTTTTCCCTTTTTAGGCACATAGCACACTGGCTGTTGCGTGGCTTTGTCGAGCGCCACAAGTCGGGGGATACCAGCAGAGAGAAGCAGAGTACATAGGGGAGAAATGCTTACAAGGAAAAAGAGTTTCGTGTGAGGGATGAAAGAGACGTGTGCTGTGGCGCTGAAACATGGCCAGCCAATGAGGACACATGCCGAGAGCTTATAAGCTAGAGCCCAGAGGAGCTGGGAACATGGGTACACGGTGAAAGGGTTGTCAAAGGGTTTGGCGCTAGACTTGAGCCCGCCAGCCCAGCCCAGAAAAGAAGCACAGTATTGTAGTACGGCTACGGCGAAGACGACAGATGGCAGGCAGGAAAAGAGGCAGCGAGGAAGCAATCAGACGACAGAAATACTTATGTAGCTAAAGTAGGGCGAAGGCGACGAGGCACAGAGATTCATGGGAAAGCGGAGAGAAAGGAATATATCGGGAAGGAGCAGTATCAACGCCATGCAGATATCATGAGATTTGACGGCGACGTCATTTTGCGCAGTCGGAGCTGGAAGGTTCTTTTGGACTCGGGCTATATCAGTATATAGTTGCCTGTGTGGTTGGTTTTGCTCCATTCAGCAACTTCTTACTAACCCTATGCAGTAGCGCCACATCTCGGGTCCCATACATGATCCTTAGGCATCCAGCTACACAGCATATTCAACCTTCTGAATATCTTGACTAATAGGTACTGAATGGTCAACAGCCTGTATCACTCCCGTGTATTTCTTTGGCATATTTTTCCAAAGACACGCTTTTCTAGCAGTTCTTCCTAAGCCTTCTGTAAATAGAGTCGCAGTTCATCATGGCTTTTCTACATTTTTCTTAGACACAGTCTTTAGTTTAGTTTCAACAGAATTCGTCTAGGTTGAAAGCATAGGAACATGGGAGCATTAAGGCTAGTAGGTATGCTCTAGGTCTCTGGGAGCACGCTCTGGAGCACCACTAATAGATGGCGGGCTTCTATGCTGCTCTGTAAAAAGCCTATATTTTGACGGTAAGGCTACAAGAGGGCCGGGTGTCACGGTATTAAAATTAGTGCTCAAACAAGGATAGGCGCTTCCGCTACGTCAAGGCTCTGTAAAATACGGTCTTTTAGTGCTTGTGCTTTTTCTATCCCCTGTCCTTTGGACTTTTTTGTTGCTTCTTTTACTACGTATTCATGTGGTTCTATGCCTGTCACCGTATAGTCTCTAAAAGCCATGTGCCTATACTGGCTGGACCATTAATTAGCCCTCTTGCTTCGCTGAAAAAGCCCTCCAAAGGCCGGTCTGCAAGCCTGTTCTTGACTTGAACCGATATGTCTCATGTGTGTATGGCCCTTGTCGTAGGATTCAGAGCGTTTGGAATCTTCTATAAGGAGATCCTTGGACACCCATCAGGAATAAGCAAGTATATCGCTTCCTGGGAAACCTCCCGCTTGGGATGCGGCAGAACGGGTGCTGTAAAGGCAAAGAAGAATTTCAGTTGTAGGGGTGGATTCAGGCCTAGTAATTTTGCTGAAGAATACTTGGCCATGGTTTTGACAGGAGGAATATCCTTAGCTTAATATATGAATGGGGCACAAGTAGGAGCCTAGAAAAGCCTTGGGGGAGGGGGAAGTCGCAGTCGGCGTAAATGCCGCCATTTCGCTGCCTTACAACATTCACTGCAACAATGAGGATCATTGCAGCAGAGGATTCTCTCTTATCACTCGCGCTCACGTATCCCAACAGGATCTTTACAGTGCATAAATGAACCCCTTGTCGTGTGTGTGTCGAAATTTCTTTTACCGCACTAAGTAGAGCTAGCTCTGTAGGTTGTAATAGTCGCATCGACTAACAGCAAGAACCTGGTGTAGCCATCTAGAAACTGATTTTGCAGAGAATGAATGTCGTGGAAGAGAGAAGAGACACAGCGAACTCCATATAGGCGTATCTGTTGCTGTGCAAGCGCATAGATCCGAGCCATAGAGCACCCACTTTTAGGAAAGGAATAACAAAGAGGTCGTCCGCATGGAGCCAATTAAGGTCAGCCCATACTTGCTAAATTGATAGCCTGAGCAAAGTGGTGGCAAAAGGGGTCGAGAAGTGTATTTTCAGCTACCAGTATGCGCTGGCTGCTGGCTCGCATCGTGCTTGAATGATGGCGGCGAGTTGGATACCTAAGGTGCAGTGTCAATTAACAAGACAAAGAATTGGGGAGAAAGGAAAAAGTCTTCTCATAAAGCTGAGCAGAAGGATTGGAATGGCGACGGGACCTCATTATCAGACGAGTTATGCCTGCTAGAGCACGTGCCTCATTAATTTCCAATTCGCATCTTGCCTAAGAATGCCGTGACAATGAGGCTTGAAAGGCTTCCATCCATTGTCCCTTGGCCCCTGCGCATCTTCTATTTGGCCTGCAGCTTTAGGTTGCGATTGACGATGGGTAGAAAGGGACGAGGAGAGATGCCGTCTTCTTAAGACAGACCGACTGGATGTTAGCACGGTCGAATAGACACTATCTATTCGTCAGAAAGTTGTGCTCTTTCTTGTTGGAAATCGCGGGATATAGAATTAGCAACGACAAGTAGCTTCTTACGAAAGGCTGTACTAGAGAGAGCCTGTGGCAGAGGCAATATATGCCGCATAGGCATTGTTATACAGCAAGCAGGACTTGCCAGTTCGATGGGGCAGTAGCTGAAGCATGTGGCGCTAAGAGCTTGTCTGGGTTTTGGCGATGTTTCTCTAGGTGATAATGCATGCTCAGAGGGAATTATCACTTATATCGGGTTGCGTGCATTCTGCATTTTCAAGAGAATTTTGAAGCTCAGCGCCGTGTGTGTCATGTTGCTGTGTGCCTGGCCCAGATGCTAGTCGTTTGGCAGGATCCATCGCTGGTTGAACAGGTTGAAATATATAGCTGACTCTAAGTTCGGCTCCCTTCTAGCCACCCTTTGAGTTGTCGAGTTCGCCTTTGGGGTTAGGAGGAAAGTTAAATGCAGCTGCCTCCATGTAGTTCTGAGAAGGGGCTTGCGAAAGATCTTCACCAATCGAATGAGGAGACCAGACATTGGGCCTTTTCAGCTAGCAAGGTCACGCAAGTCTCGAGGCTCTCACACAACGGTTCAAGTAGAAAGACAGTGGCAGGGTGCTTAGATAGCTGGCTGCAATTACGGCGATAGTGGGAGCGGTGGGGTGTGGCGGCGATAAATATTAGCGATGGCTAGAAGACAATGCTAGCTTCGGCGTTTGTGCGAGAGACGAAAGTTTTTATGGTGTAAGTTATACATGGAGCAAAAAAAAAGGTCAAGGTGACCTGACGAATGGCAGGCCAGCCCAGTCGTAAACGGCAATTACTACGTAGTGGTATTGTTCCAGCGACTTTTTGCCAGCCCCAGTGGAATTAACGCCACACCTCCGAGGTGATTCTTTTTTAACCAAGCATACACTCTAGTAACCCTAATGTCTACTGTGGCCAGAAGCGCGATGCAAAACTTTGGCCCGCAACCATTGTAAGTTGGGTTGGCGGGCGGTGATTGGTATGGCCGTGGGGTGGGCAGGCCAGTTTCTGGTTGTCAAAGGACTCAGGGCGAGTGCGAGCCAATTCAGCTCACCGCCCGCTGCGGCTAACCTGGGGGATGCCACTAGTCGCCTAGGATAGGAAAATAAAAGGGAGACATGCGGCGAGCGATCGGGATTGTCTACGAAGGAGAAGGGGAGAGAGGACAGCTTCGCTGACAAGGAGGAGCCTAGGGCATGAGGATGGACACATGGGGTGATGGACAGGACGGACGTGGTGTCCAAGGTGTATATGGCATATATGCGGTACATGCGATGTGTGTGGTGTGTGAAGTGTATATAATATGTACTGTGTACATGATGCGTATGGCGGATTGTGATGGCGTATATGGGGTATATGGTGTACATGCTGTGTCTAGGCACGCACGATGTGCGCGAGTCCTGGTTCTCTAGCACCAAGCTCCGGCTTTGTTTCTAGTGAAGAGAAGAGCCTCCCCCGCCTCTGTTTCTAGCAAAGAGAAGAGCCTCCCCCCCCTCTGTTCTCTCATTTTCGTGAGCAGACGTGCGAGAAACCTGGGCATGTGCGAGTGCATGTGTACTGGCTAAATTGGGTGTTTGGGCTTCAAGAGCTCCTTTAGGTGCAGCTTCAGGCGCAGCAAGCAACGGGGCCTGTTTGGAGCAACCAAGTAGGGGCGCCATGCTGGGTCTGCTGATTGACTGCGGGCAGTAATTTTCTGTCCGCGATGGAGGGCCAGCCCCCTGAGACTGGCGGACTGGCGATGGCTTGACTTGACGGGTCTAGCTGGGGGGCATGCGAGATGGTGCTGTGCGGATGTGGGCATCGCGGGGAGGGGACGGGCGGCTTGGTTTTACACCAGCCACAAGCTGTAGACATACGCCTAAGGGCAGAGCGGAGCAGAGGAAGCCACACAGGAGGCAGGCCAGACATGTTGCGGCACGAGGAAGACAGGGCAGGCTTTTTTTCGTTTCTTAAATTGATATCTTTGCTTTGGTTGACACACAGACGAAAATCCGATACCTGGCCCAGAGAGCGAGCGAGGCCTGACAC
Organism: Ceratocystis diversiconidia; assembly: GCA_038406795.1. NCBI lineage: Eukaryota > Fungi > Ascomycota > Sordariomycetes > Microascales > Ceratocystidaceae > Ceratocystis > Ceratocystis diversiconidia. The sequence goes on along the minus strand of JAWWXZ010001143.1, from coordinate 1,641 downwards.
GAGCAGGGCCAGCGCCAGCGCTAGGGAGACAAAGGGAAAGCGAATTACGGGGGAGAGAGAGCAGGCGAGCGAGCGCAGAGACAGAGCAGCGCCGGGGATGGTGGGAGATGGGCCAGGCCAGGCGCGGCCGGAGGGGCAGAGAGGCAGAGGGGCAAGCAACAGGCAGGCGAGGAGATAGGATGGGACGAGACAAGACGAGACGAGACGGCGACAGGACCAGCTTAGAGAACAATAAGACCAAAGCAGACAGGGCAACAATGCAGAGCTGGAAGTGGGCACTGTTTCTTTGTGCTTTTTTTGTTTCCTGGTGCTTCTTTTTCCAGCCCTTTTTCCTCTCCTCCTCTCTTCTTCTTCTTTTTTTTTTTCCTTCTTTCCTTCTTCCCATCGCCATCACCCCCCGTCTCTCCTCCCCTCGTCGCCGATATAGCTGCCGTCGCTCCGACACCAGCGCTGGCTCTGATTCTGATCTGATTCTGATTCTGATTCTGATTCTATCTGATATTGGCTTCCCTGCGCCCCAAGCACCCACAGCCTGTCGCTACGCTACAGGGTGTCTTTGCCCCTGGAATTACAGCACCTCATCGCCAAAATAGCTGCAGCCTCGTGTGTTATTGTGCCACGCTTTTCTGTTTTCCTTTTCCTCTCTTGCATCACAGCCTTGACTTAGTCGTGACGTTCGAGCCTTGGCCTAATGTCTAAAGCCTGGCTAGCCGGTCAGTGGCAATTTGAACTCGTCTCAATTCAAATCCGACTTGCACTGAAAAGCATTTGGCACTACTGCATCGCTCACTGCGCTTGTAACCTGCAACGCCAAACTAGGCCTGGCTGGCTTTGATTGTTTGTCCGTCTGCGTCGATACGCTTTGCTGCTCTCTTACCTGCGACCTGCTTTTTTGATAGAAGAAGGCAAAGAAAAACACTTCAGGTCTTCTTTTCTGGTCTTCCCCATCTTGTCGTCGACGTCTTTTTCCCCTTCCTCGTTCTTCGCCCTCCTCGACCGCCCTGTGTCTGGCTGGTCTTTCTTCTTCTTTTTTACGCTTTCTTTTTTTCCTTCAATTTTTCCTTGCGCTCTTCTCGCGATTCCAAGGCTTGTTTTTCTTCCCCTGCCCGCCTTGCTGTAGTTCTTGCTTTTGCCTTCTTTGTTCGTCCAATTTTCTCTCCTGCTCCTCGCTCTACTGCACGCAACAGCTGCTTGCCCTGTTGATGTCGTGATATATACGGGCACAGCCAGCCAGCAGAGTGCAATCGCAGAACATCCAGACAGGCGGATAGAGACAGATACGCATACGCACGTCCTCGTCTCGCTCGCCCGCCTGTCTCTATTTTTCTCACTCTTAACCGTCATTTCTTACCCTCTCTTACCCTCTCCTCCTCCCTACCACGCACTAAACGCATATTGTGTTCGTGCGGCCGCGGCATCTACGCACATTCACACATTCACACATTCACACATTCACACCTTCACACCTTCACACCTTCACACACCCACACCCACACCCACACCCACACCCACATCCACACCCACGCCTATACCCACACCCGCACATCCAGTCACGGCCAAATCGTACACGCCGCTGCACAAGACACTCTTCTTGCTCCTGTTGCTGTCGTCTCCCCATATATAGACACAAACACACATACA
>JAWWXZ010000558.1:0-16655 GCA_038406795.1 Ceratocystis diversiconidia | reverse complement strand
TACCCTCGTTATTTGGTTGGGGCATATTTAATGGTTGAGAATTGATTGATCAAATAGAAGAAAGCAAAGTTGTTTGATTTTTGGTGCGCATACTTGTTTGGTGCGCATGCTTATCCTGTACGTTACACCAGATGGAGGCACACAATAGTGAAAATTATATATTTAACAGCTCCGAATACCTAAAAGGGCATTCCTTCGAAGTCATTACATCGCCAATCTAATGACACTTCCTACATTTTGAAGCTTTCCTTTTCGTAGGCTCAACGTTCTCAAATCCAGAGGGCTCACGTTTTATACATGTGATCGGCTGAGTTGGTGTGTTGAAAGTCAGGCACTTCCATGGCTCTAATTCTACGTTGTCTGCTACATTGCCTGCTGTACTGCTTGCATCTACAACGTTTAAAGCGTCTGCCACAGCGCCTGCCTCCATCTCTATCTGGTGTATCTGTAGTCTGCTTGCTGGTGCTGCCAAGGGCTCACAGCAAGGTAATTACTACGTGGGCATCACATTCTATGCACTCTGATTGGCTGGAAATATTTCTGTTAGTGCATTCCATGCTCTGGAACTCTGCCAATGTACCTCCCTCGCTAGCCAATTCTATGGCTGATCCTTGCACAAAGGAATGTAGAAAGGAAGGGATACTCGTCGTGTTGAAGACTTCACTCATTACCTTGACATATGATTTCTTTATCCTATGTTATTACTCTTAAGTACTATGATGCCAGCCAGCCCCCACTCAGGAAACGACTTCATGTCAGCCAATTGCCCATACTAGCAACTTCATATGCAACTAAGCGACCTCGAATACATGCCAACCCCCAGTCTGGGTCTTCGATTCACTTGGGGAATATCGATGCAGATGCAAGCCTCGGGCTTTCTGTGGACGAAAACCCAGCTCCTGAAACCGAACATGGAAGTCTGAGCACAGATGACGAGCTCAATTCACAGCTTGTTAGGGAGGCTGTTAGCATTAACGAGCGTCTGGCTTTGTGCAACAAGCGGCTAACTACTCAAGCCCTAGAAACTTTCGAAAGTTTATCCAGCTCATTGCCCGGAAGCTCTTCATGCAACAGCCAAGCTTTGCCATCTAGAGCGAGCCCCCTACTGGCGGAGGAAGAAGAAGGCGAAGGGTATATGTCACACGAGTCTACGAATAACTCCGTGGAGTCTATCCCTAACCCGCTCGTTCCGGGGCCGCTTGAGGCTACCGTTGACGCCTTGTATACCCGTGTGAGCGAATTTGCAAAGGAGAATGGATTTGCTATCATCAAACGAAATAGCCTTACTCGTAAAGGCCAGCTCACTCAGTACACGTTCGAATGCGATCGGTATGGGGAGCCTAGGGTTAATGAAAATGCAGCTGGCCTTCGGGACCGCAGGTCCAGGAAATGTGGCTGTAAATGGAAGATCGTTGCCGAATCGTTGGTGCAAAACAACTATTGTTGGAATCTGCGTCTACTCAAAGCAGCAGCAACTCTGTATCCACCATATCAACTCCAACGTACTCCTTCGGGCCAAACAGAAATGGAATTACGAGATAGACACATCGAGCGGTTTGGATTACGGATCGCCTGAGCCATCCGATCGCACACAAGAGCGGCTGTCACTAGATGAAGAAGACCGGCTCGCCATCAGGTTATCTACAACCCAAGGGAAAGCCACTAATACTCGGTCTATTGGTCATGACTATCGAGGAGTGCTAGAGATGTGGAAGGCCGTTGTGCGTGCCGAGACCGAAAAAGAGCACGATAGCGCGTGGGTTATACTCTGTGAAGATTTCGACGACCAAAGAGCCATTCTCCTATATCTCTACAGAACGTATATGTTTTTAAGGGCACAATGGGCACGCTGTTTCATTCGTGGCCATCTAACTTCGGTATACGTGTAACTTCAGGAACGAAAGCAAGCAATCACAATATCAAAAGCTATCTGTCAAATGGTATGATCCATTTATTCCGCCTAGCCGAGGCGATTGAGGAGATGATGGCAGACTAGGAGGCAGGCTTTACCGAAAAATGTGCCCAAGACAGGGTTCTCACGAAACGTGAATATTCCAGACAGATATCTGACTACCCTAGGGAGCTCCGAACAACAACGTGACTTAAAGGCTTAAATCTCATCACAACACAGTATCGAAAGACGTTGAAGGGGGTACCAACAAAGTCGAATCCTAAGCCGGGGTTGATTGGAAACTGCGATGTTGATTGCCTAGTTTCAATGGAGCTAGATATTGCCTGCTACCACAAGATCTACATGAAGTTGGTCTCGGGCGAAACGTTCTCCAAGCGTGAGGTTAATCAACGATGGCACCTATGGGAATCTGCAGCAGATAGCTCTTACTGGTAAATACTTGATCCAAATATTGCTACAGCAATTCGTGGAAGGCCCAAAAACACTGCTCAGCCCGTCCCTGAGCAGCTGGCCGCCAGAGTGAATAGCCACCACCGCGGCCCAAGGAACGCCAGCCAGACGGCCAGTCTAATGGCCAGTTACCCAACATTTCGTATGGAACTCCAGTATACCCGGCAGTTGAAGGAAGCCAGCCTGTTGTTGCTAGCATATCTTCAGAGCATCATGCTTCGCCGAGGCGTATAGCTCCTCTCAGGCCTGGTAATACTACTAGGATACGTGCGAATGGACAGAGGATACAACCAAGTATACGAAGGCAAAGGAGTTAGTGGAAGCTTCTCGCCGACGTTAACGAAGAGCCTATGTCACAAAGTGTTATGTCAACCACTACAATGCCAAAGGCGCTACCAAAATGTAGTAAGTGCCATGAAGTTAGCCACACAAGGTCCGCAAGGGCATGCGCTTTAAGGTTTCAGGGATCCTCTCCGCCCCTCTTCAGCCAGTTCGAGAGATTGGACCAGAGAGGAGATGATGGCATATTTGAGCTGAAGTAAGGCAGTGGATGACTTTATGGAGGCCAAAGTGGCTGGGAACTTGGGGATAGTCCTTTCGGAACGAGAAGAAGGGGTTTAGCTGGCATCTAGAGGAGGATAGATAAAGATACTGAAGAACAACAAGTCTTACATGTAACAAGTAGAGGCAGAGATTGCATTGTAGTCAGAGAATGAGAATCAAGTGGTTAGATTTGAATGCAAAGAGAGTTAAAATAAATTTTATAGAGACAAAGGCTGTGAATTGGCCGTTCTAGAAGAAGAAATTCACAGCAGCTGTAGTATTTCTGGCTGCCATAATAAAGAATCCTCGAGATTTGGCTGGCTGTTAGTGCACAAGCTTTGCCGCCTTTGTGGGGCCTGTACCTGTAAGTTAAAGCCAATCAGAGTGCGTAACATGTGATGCCCACGTAGTAATTGCCGGCCGCAACTACTCAATGAGGGGGCGCATGTAACTGTCGCTGTAGTGTGCACCTATTGGGCCCCAACAAGGGAGGGGAGCGCATGTAGCCGTCGCCGCTTGACGGTATTAGATTACTCACCGGCCTTGTGTAGAATAGATCTTGATGTTTGAATCAGTTGATTTATTAAAGGTATTACTTCTTCACTACGTCCTTGGACTTTATTCCTTTTATAGTGCTCATGAGGATTCATGATAGGGTGTCAACCCTATCATAGATCTTCAGCCACAAGAGATACGAATAAGTGGGGCATATATGGGACGCCACTTAACAAGTATAGTGCGCCACGCAACACCTTATGCATCAATGAAAACCCAGGAACTGGTGGGATTGTCTCGCTAATTCCCAAAGGGCGTAGCGTGGACCGGCTTCTTCCTAATAATGAGAAAAATGGGGCATGACTACTAAAAGAGATCACGGATTATTAACAACCTAATCGATAAGGTCCTTCCAAAAAGTGTATTCAAATCAAATCAAAATCCAAAAAGTGTAGATAGTGATGATCGAGAGGTCGCTAGATCTACTTTTCACATACGCGATCTAACGAGACTCTTACACTGCGAGCTGCATTTCAAAGGACCTGAAGACCAAGAATTTTTTTTTTTTCCAGCTTCCTCCTATGCACATACGTCAATGCATTTTCAAGATAACGTGCTTGATAGGTGTTGTGGTGAGGATCAGTCAAGTGAGCAGGTCCAAAATCTCAACTATTAAATTTCAACCCGCAATAAAACCACACACTACAATCTTGTCCAGATGACTTGGGAACTACCTGACAGGCCCTTGCATTATGCCTAGTCTTGCCGCACGCACCACAACTCCGTCTACCTGGTCGCTTTGACCCTCGTCGGGAGGAGTCGGGCCCCGTAGCGGCATGTAAGCTTCGAGATCGCATTTACCAGGTAAAAGAGAGGAAACCCGCTGCCTTCAAACCCTCGCCAGATATTGCTTTCAGTAAAAGTAGCCTTAAAAGCAGTGTGAAATGCAGAAAAGAACTCGATCTCCGGAATGTGGCCTATATAGCATCGGATCAGATACCCTCTTTGTCGACCATATATCCCTTTTTAAGCAGTGAAAAGTAACCAACATCAAGGGCTGAGATGCATGAGCCAGCACACAAAGAGCGATAATCCTGTTCTCGTCACAATATCTCTCAAAATCAGTGCAGTGGTGGCTTTCGTGGCTATCAAGGATTAGAAGACAATGGGAACCGGTTGATCGGTTGATAGTAGACCGATCAAAGTGCTTGGGCCACTCGGGGCCCAGCTGGTTATCTGTTCATCTATTTTTACTAGTTACAATAATCTTATCATCCGGGAGGTCGCAATCTTGGTACCAATTCACAAGGTGATATTGGCCTGCACCAATGATGAACTGCGTGATTGATTGATTTTCCGGGTCATAGTAATCCATTCCCCATTTCCAGGCTCCACTGATTTTGGGCCTCCTCACCTTTGTGAACCCGTGACAACCATTCCAGCCATCACGATGCCCATCATAAAGCGAGTCCCATCAAAGTTTCAGATATTGTCTGATCGGATGCCATACTCTGTTATTGTGTTCTGTAGCTATGAGTAGTCGCTAGATCTTCGCATTTAGCGCTCTGGTAGTCGTATTTGTGAAATATACGAGTCTTTAGCCCTAGTTATAGCTTCACGAAATTATGAGCCCAGCGCTTGCCGACGGGTGACGCATTGCAGTCGGCTAGCAGAGAATTGGCTATTTGTTCTACAAAATACAGTCGTGAGGGAAATCTTCGCGAATCTAGGTCTAAAATGAATTGGGCTATTATCTGTTCCTCTAGATCAGATAGTCTTCATGACTTTTGGAGAGTATTGCATCGCGATTGAATGCCGTAGTGTTAGCGGTGTAAGGTCTCAAAGGGGACCTGGTATCCAGTTGCCGTGTGCCGGAGACTTGATTTCAAGTTACTTTAAAGGGATTGAAGTGCAAGAAGCATTTTGGCCTCATTCGAAGTCTGTGACATAATGGGTGGTCATAAAGCATCTAATCAAATAAAGATGTTGTAGGTTAAGGGTTTTTTAACCCACTCACTTATCAAGCACGCCGATGGACTTGCAAATACACCTGAAGGTACTGCCCTAGTACAGGCACTATGATTGATATGGCCTAGAGTGTTAGCTCAAGATCAACAAGTTGGATATAGTTCTCGAGGATAAGCACGCATATCACAGAGTATTAATAGATCATTAGACTCCCTGAGCCCAAGAATGGGTGTTATATAGCATAACATATTAGCTAATATATAGATATGTCTATGCTTGTTGTGTCGTAGCATAGGTCAACATGTAAAGCGCTTAATCTGCCATATAGTGATGAGTGCTAAAAAATGGGCCCAATGGGGCCACGGGTACCTGGGGGGCCCAATAAGTGCACGCATAAAATCTGATGCTCACATAAGCCTGATGCCTGTCTAGCAAAGTGTGATACCCATGCAGTGATTACCGTCCACGTAGTAATTATCGCCCACGTAGTAATTACCAATCCAAAGGGGGGCGCATTTGGTCGCCGGCCTAAAAAGTCGGAGACTTAACAATCAGGATACTGCTCCCTGAAATTGAGACTCAAGCTCTCTCGAAATATAGGACTATTGAAATGCATGCCAGTGATCTTCCACTGCTTCTACTCATCTGGCCTGATATCTAATGTACCTGCACTGCTGACACATGATATCTTACCTTTAGGTACTCGGTTTATACCTGCTGGTTGATATAGGCATGTGTGAAGTCAACTGCAAGTAGCGCAAGATAAAATTAGCCTGGCTAAAGTATGGAGGTGATCGTAGCGCTATTCAGGTGGCTCTACATATCTGAAAACAAAAAGGCATTACAAACATCTTACCATCGAATCATATTTGGAAGGCCAGAAACTCGAGAAATTGAATGTATGGTACGAAGTGTGAGTCGGCCTAAACAGTGACCATCAATCCAGAAAATAGAAGCCTTCAGTTTACAAGGGGAGGTTGGACAATGCGCAGATAGCTGTACCAGTACGTAATCCATTACTCCCACGAGTACTGTATTATAGCCAAAAGCTAATAATAAGTAAACTTCTAGAAGCCTATACACAAGCGCCCGTGTGCGCTGCAACCCATTGCTCAGTATAGCTCTTGTGATGTAGAAGCATTGATGGATTTACATACTCGATTGGGTTTTGCTCAAGGATCTATCCGAGCATGTATATAGGGCCTCTTCTCCCTCCATGATAATCTGTCCCTTTTCTTGTTCTTCACATCTACATCAACCTTCCAACTCCACACACTTACCTCAATCTACAGTCTTTTGAAATTTCGTTTCTACTTGACACTTCTTTCTGATCTTCTTGTCTTCACAAGTCTCTCAACTTCATTTCTACCAATAACAAACCAACAAGATGCAATCCTGGACTGTTACCTTTCTCCTCGCCCTTGCTGGCACTGCTATTGCACTGCCTGCTGTCGACGTAGCCAACACCAGTGGTAACATCGTTGCCAGAGAGTTGAAGAACTGCCGCATCGAGCAGACGAACATTTGCGTGTGCGATGGTCCTTTTGGACTTCCGTATGTTGCGGAGATGTCCAATTGCAGAAAATAGGCTGATTGGACTTGGTTCCTAGTGAAGGGCCTACTCTTGATCAGGTCATCTACTTCTTTTTTCCGTATCCCAAGTGGTTCAATAGCGGAAGCTTTACAATAGTTAACGTACCTCATAAGCGAGCGCCCAATCTTTTAACACCTACATTTTAGACTCTTTTATAAAAAAGCAACAAAGCATCTTGTCAATTAAAACTATTTTCTATTCTCTTTTCCAAATATCTCAACAAAAATCTGACATGTTCTTGCATTATGACTAGTTCTGCCACATTTTCTACAATGCCTTTCATTCACTAGCCTCGACTCTCACCACCTCTCGATAATTCCGCCTCTAGCTGCGTGTTAATGTTCTTTTGATCGATTACTTGCCTACCACCATCTAAATTCATCGTTCCTGTATTCTGTAACTGCCTTCTTTCCGCTCTGCACTGCTTGCTAAGCGTCTCGTTTGACTGTCGAAGCATCTGGTTCTCAGACTTCAAGAATTTCACTTGATGCATTATTGCCTTTGTCCCCTTAGAAAATTACTAGAGCCCCTTGAGAATAGATGCTAGAGAGCCACTTTGATGCCGCCTGATTTGTCTTCCAGAGTATTCAGATTTAGAAGTGGCCTTAAGTACTGTCTTTGGCGTCTTAGGGGTCTAAGTGTCGGGAAGGCTAGCCTCCTCGAGAGGTGTCGGGGTCTGTAACTGCACATCAAGCTTAGAGATGACGCTTTCTGGTTCCAAAGGAATAAACCCGGCTCCTCTAAATTCTCCTTTGATATTCCTTTGCGTCATCGTAGCTTGATGGGTAGCATAAAATGCTTTAAAGAAGTCAGTCTTAGAAACGTAGGTTATCGAGCACATGATCAGATGCTCGATTTCTCGACCATATGCCTTTTTGAGCGGTCCAAAGTAGCCAATTTCAGGGGGGCCATAGTAGATAATATTGTCAGTAACTTAAGTCAAAGTTACCAAGATTGCTGACCCTGATCCAGTTCGCCCAAACGTTAGGGTTAGCATCAGACATGAAGGGTCTTCTTCCAAGGCCCATTTGCTTGATCTAGACATGGTAGTGATGGATATATAAACCGGCTGAGATCCGCTCTTCAGACAAGACATAGACAGATACAGAACAATTACAATAATCACATATTCCTTCTTCCCCCCTTTACGGGACATTCAGTACATCCTCCTAATATCTACTGTTAGATATGAATGAAATGGCAGACAAAGCGTGATAATGCTGTTGTCCTTGCAACGTTTCTCAAAGTCAACCGAGTGGTGGCTTTCATGACCGTCGAAGATCAGATGGCGATAGCGATCACTGGATCGTGGCCTTGTGTGCCGATCAAAGTGCTTAAGCCAATCAAGGCCTGTCTCATTATCGGTCCAGCCATTATGGGTCGTCGCAATAGCCTAATCCCCCGGAAGGCTGCACTGATTTTGCCTTTCCACGTCTTTCTACGCCCGCGACAACCATTCCGCCCGCAGCCAGGCCCATCACAAACCCAGCCTCATCAAAGTTGTAGATATCCACAAGGGTGATGGATACGGAGCTCAACTTGTTGCCGTGAATTTCTGCAAAAGAAATCTCCCCAAACGCTCTCACCAGCTTCGGCTCCTCATCTTCTGCATAATCGTACGCCCGGCTCCAGATTTTCTCTTACAGTTTGGGCTTTGATACTGACTCGGGCTCTGTTGGCTGGGGATAGGGCGTGTTCAGCGATGTCTGTTGGGTTGGAACAGGTGCTCGCAGGACTGGCTTTCCGGATCGAAACTCCGAAGATCTTTCGAGCGCTAGATTTGATCCTATCAGAGTATCGGAGCATTCTAAAGCGCAAGGGTATACAATACGATGACAAATGGTCACCAAGTCTAGATGGTGAGGCCACTGGAACTACCACCGCATGGTGTGTCCTGTAGGGCAAGTTTAGTGATGTCATATGTGGAGAAAGCTGAATTGTTCCTCAATTGAGTGCCTGTTAGGCCAATTACATTATGCTGCTACGGTTGTACTGATAAACATGTATGCATGCTGGATATAGCCGGTGCATAATCTGCATCATCGATTTTGCCCGGCTGGGGACAAGACATATGGCCATAAGATGCTGCAGTTAAACAGCAAAAGCGATTAACTTTATCTACCTATGAAAAAGATCTATGCCCTCGCTAGTTATCCTGCCTTAGCTCGCCGCTCTTAACGAGCAAGGCTTGCGTAGTCTAGACATACAAGGCCAGCCTTGTGTCGCAATTGTGACTATGCCGCACTATTAGCATCATCTCTCCATGCCATTTTCTTTGCGGCTTCCGCTATAACAATAAGGCCAGGACCTCGCTTTTATGGTGATATCGCTATGGCATGCGGCACGCGAGAATGGCCAGATTGTTTACTTGTGTAACAAGTAGAAGAGCAAACATGCCACAAGGAAGATGGTCTTCCGCCCGCAGGCAAAGAAACGAAAAGTAACAAAGCCTGCGATATGGTGTATCATTGCAGTTCTAGTTTTCAGAATATTGTTTTCTGCTCATAGTTTTATCTCAAGTGCACGCCTTCCTGCGTTATGTCTCTCTATTCAAGTTACCAGATTCTCATTCTACGGTCTCATGATGATACCAGCTTCTGGAGTCCTGCACATCTAGCTTTTTTTTCGATGATTCTCCCATCACTGCTTGCTCAATTTGGCATCCGTATTGTCTCCAAGTCTCCAGTCACACATCTTTCCTCTCTTTTTGCTGCTTCTAAAGATTTTGGAAAGTCAGCAGTGAGGAGGCTCAAACTAATACTTCTCTCCTCACGCAATCTTTTGTAAGCCGCAGCTAACCTTTGTCTTCCCCTACATTGATCCCGAGCTTCTAGGCGCTGTCTAGCTTTCACATCTAGTTACATCTCGTAGCAGCCGGGCGAAAGAATTCTCCTCTTGCATACAATGCTCCATCTACCAACAATAACACCATAGCTTGGCGTTGTAACATCCAAGTAACACCTCCAAAAGCTTCCTACGGCAAATCCTCATGATACTCCCGCTATTCCCCGTCGGGCTCTTTTCGTGCGTCAGCAGCTTTGCTTCCACAAAGCAAATTGTCAAGCGAACGAAAAAGCTAGCCACTTGGCAGCCATACATCGATAGCATCCCACAGATTTTAGTAGGGTACAAAGACAAGCCATAAAGCTTAGCACTAGGGAACCCAACCGATAAATGGCTCTCGGCTCCAAGATACCGCAAAAGCCTAGGCAACGAGGAAATCAACCAATCAGTCAAGGTCAGCTTCATGGGTGGACATCTCTTCGCCCTAAAGACGACAATGTCTCTAGTCCGGCGAGATACTAAAAGCACACACTTAGTGATGATTTCAGGGAGCAGATGGAGGGCAACAGCCAGTAGGAAGAGTGCCGCTCAGTTCTTCAAAACTGTTCAACACGAGCCGAACTCCACGAAAGGCCTTCTATCGCCCATGGTACTACTAGAACAGCAAAAACTACGAGGCTATAGATGAGCTCCGTGGGAAAGCTTCCCCCCAAAGACAAATCTAGTAAGCATATGACAGAGAAGTTGACCCCCAGATGCATAGTGTGTCGTATGGATACGTAATTCAGGAGAAGGTGCCTATGGAGCATGCTGGGGGCTGAGGCGCTATGCTTTAAGTTTCCGTTGTTTGTTGGTGTTCTTCTTTTTTCTTTTATATTATGACAACTGAATAGAGACGAGCAACTAGCTTACTTGGGAGCAATTCCACATTTCTAGTCAACATATATGGTCAGCCTCTCAGAGCTCTAGTTTTATTCGACAACTGCCATTGTTCAATCTTGGCTTGGTGATTCTAGTGAATGTTAGCCACACTTAAGCTTTGGCCCAAGATACCCTGTCGGCCGTTTGTGGAAACTCTCTAATATCTAATCATAATGTCCTTCTAACATCTCCAGGCCAGAAACAACGGGCAGAGCATCTTCGGCGTACTTGATAGCCTAAAGACCCATGAACCCACCTTCACAGCGCACAGAGACGTCGCCCAAAAGTTCAGTATCTCCCTAACGAGACGCGTCCTAGAAAGGCGCGTCAGCCGCAAAAGAGACCAGGTAGTCACAAAGACCATCAGAGGAAATTCCTAATCGCAGGAGCAATGGAGATTATCTCGCCGGGACGGATATCTAAGCCAACACTCCCATCAAGACCCAATTCGATAACTGAGAATGGACCTAAAACAGCCTAGTCCCCTAACGAAGCCAAGTAGAGCAATAGGAGTGGAAGCAAGTACCCTTCTTTGGTAGAGACCAACACAAAGCTCGCATTGAAGACTAGGTGCAGCCCGTGATCTGCACAGTCGCAGGAGCTCCCTCACCACTATCCTACCTGGTGAGGCGAGTTCAAGGATTGTAAAAGCTCCGGATTATATCCAAAATACACCTCGGAAGGGCGTGCAAGTCTGCCGAAGAAGCTCAACGCAATCAACAATGCCTTAAGTCAGGCACTAAAGTGAAAGAGGTCCAATGAACCCCAACTTCAGGTCATCAGCCGGCCAAACGCTTTCTAAATTGAGGCAACACGACTGTGGAAATAATATGAATAGGTTGATTCCCAGGAACTGCATTCCCATGCAATCGAGATAATGTCAGTGCGAATCCTAGTATGGGCTTATGACGGCAATCTTCACCTCACTTCCAAGACCCAGCATTAAGCATACAGGTTCCTGAGTAGCTACAAATAGGCTCATTCTGTTCAATTGAGCAATAGAAAATCCAAAAACAGCTACACAACGTAGCTAATGTATCAAGTGTATCAGGATAGCTAATAGACATAACTACAAAATTCCGTTGCCAAATCGTTATATATACCCAGCTCAAAGTACATACTAGCCTATGCTAAACAGCGTCCAATATCCAATATCTTCCCCTCATATTCCCCACCTCTCCGTATCCAGAGATTCGCTATAAAGGTCTTCTGAAGAGGCGTCCGCCACTTCAATCACAGATGCGTCAGCAAATCCCCTTTGGCTTCTCAAACCAAATACCCGCGTCCCTGGTCGATTGGCCGACGAAGACTCCCCATTTTGCCTCCACGTCCATGTATTTGATTGCCGGGGACATGTTCTTGACTGCTGCGTATCTGTTTGGCCAAGAGATCCCGTTTGGTCAAAAGGTCGAGGAGGCTCAGAAGATCCCATTTGGCCAGAGCAGGCTTGTGGGGTCCAGGGCTGTGGCACGTAAGAAGGCTTCGAGTCAAATACTCCTTTGGGGCACTCCGGTACCGGTGACTTGGCCTTTTGCCAGCCGCTCGTTGGCGGTGGCTGGTGAGACTGGTATGCCGAGCTACCAACGGCTTCATATGGCGGGTTATGGAACGTGGCCGGGCCGCCGCCGTACTGCACATTGTTATAAGGAGCCTGTGGAAATTCGTTGCTATCGTAGCTAGTGCCGTATGCGCCATGGAATGTAGGTCTTCTATAATATTCAGTTTCTCCCGGAGCAGTGGACGAATAATACCCAGGTGCCCTGCGCAAGTACGGGTCTTCAGAGTTCCTTGGAAACAGGAAAGGGTCCACCCTCACCTTCTTCGCCCTGCCCCCTTCCGAGTAATTTTCCTTTTTCTCCACAGGCAAAACTCGGTCGTCAGCTTTCCTAACCATTTCTATAGCCATGAGAAGGTGCTCAGCACTCAGCCGTGGCAGTACCCCGTTTCTAGCTCGGTAGTCATTACGAGCAAACGACTCGGCTATCTTGACAGTGCTTTTTACGAGCCAGCTGCTCCAGCCCCGGCTGCTTTCAGGCTTACGGAAGCTCGCCTCAAGCTGGACCGGAATGCTTCGCGAGTCCCAAGATATCGGGCTAGCCTGGTCCCGAGTTATTTTGGCCTTGAAAATATCCCGGGTGGCCTTGTAATGGAGATCTAGGTAAGAGAGGCTAAGGTTGACGCGGTTTCGAAGTGCCGGTTGAATTTCGTCTATGTTATCAGTGGTGATAAAGACAACGCCATCAAAGCGCTCTAGCATGTGGACAAAATCTACATAAATGAGAGTTGAAGGTTAGAACTGGGCTTATTTGAAATGGGGGGGGGCTCTTCCGACATCATCTGAGTTCGCTCTCGCGCCTATAAACTTACTTGGGTACATCCTGGTGTACACCAGAATTTCGATTTCCTCAAGCACGAGGATGCAGTCCCACAAGCTAGCCAGCCGGAAGATTTCCTGCAAGTCAGCCTCCATCGCTTCTGACGTGCAGTCCAAGCCCCCGCATGAGACTCTAAATAGTGGCCTCTCATGCTTATGGGCAAAGACCTCAGCCGTCGCAGTCTTTCCCACGCCTGATGGCCCGTGCAATAGAATAGCCACCCTTTGTTCATCTTTCGGGCCGCTGTTTCGGGTGTCTCTCTTAGTCCACGCCCAGGGCTCGCTAGGCTGCCTGTTGGCGAAGTGAGCGTCGATAAGGGTGCTAATAGCATCTTTGAAAGAATGGGGAATAATGAGCTTCTCAAGGGTCTGCTCCGGCTTCCGGGGCATGGGGGTGTAAAGCGTGGTAGTGTCAAGAACGGTAAAGCAGTGGTCGTCCAACACATATCCCAAGATAGTTCGTGGTAAGAGCACCAACACATCGCTCTCTGACGGCACATTTATAGGGACGGCGGATATCTTTTTCCAGGAATCGCAGTCCAACAGGGCAGCTCTCAATTGTAGACAGTGTTGTAGAAAAGAACACGTCTTGATATCTTTGATTGCATAACCGTCGGGCTTGCTACCGCTCAGGGAAACGTAGTCCAGAACGCCTCCAACCTGCTGCACACGTCGGCGGTCTGTCCACCATATGATGTCTAGCTGTTGCCGGCACTGTTCGCCATGCACATTGTCAAAATAAGTGACGTTTTGGACGAAATCTGGACGCCATGAGGGAGTCATATGGCCAGCTTCGGAACAGGCAAGGATCACCTGCGAGTCGACGTATTGACTCTTGAGCGGCGTCGGGTCGTCGTCAGCCCCAACAGCACAATACCGCTTTCCCAGCGGCGAGTGAGTCAAAGTCCATCCTTTGGCATATACGCTCTTTTTCCTAGTGAATGATTGAAACGATGACCCACGAGCCACCAAGTTCGATATGATGCCCTGGTGGTAGCGCAAGAAACGAGCAGGAAAGCACTTGAGCCGAGTAATTTGTCGCTCGCCAGAGTATGGCTCGATATAAAACGTGCGCTGCACAGCACCAAAAGTCTCGCCATCGAAATCTACGCAGTACGTGTCAATGCGAAGATTATCCTCGTTGGCTTGGGAGTTGCCAGCAGGGTGATGACGGAGCCGTGGCTGCTTGTCTAGGTCATCAAGGCGCTCATAGTCGGATTTGTATGGAGGCGGAGATACAGCCATGATACGCCAGGCGAAGTGAGTGTCAGGGTCCTGTGAGATTCCTAGAAATAATCAACCAGATGTTAGCTCAGCGTCATAAATGTCTGTTGGGCCCGGGATAACTGACTCTGCTGCGTGCAAGTCCACTTCTGAACGTTGGATGAGAACACAAGGTCCCCTTCTTGAAATAGATGGTATAGGTCGTCAAAGCGGACTGTTGTAGGCAGTGTTTTGTCGGTCTCACTATCAATACCAGTAGAAGGTTGAGCCGAGCCTTGGAACCTCTCGACCAACGGCATGATAAATGCATCCACAAATCGGACATAGGCCTGGAGGTGTGCAAGTCCGATCTTGGAGTTCGCTAATTCTACCACTTGGGTCGGGTTGTAATCAAACATGGCATCGTGAATGTTTCCATCCGACCACCAAACTGCATCTTCCGACATATCGCTCGAGGCTACAGAGTATTCGCTTCTATCTACCAGTGCAACATACTCTTGATGCAGATCGTCGACTCCTTGAGGCTCCCATGGAGATTCAGGAGGCGGATTCTCAGAAGGAACATTAAAGCCCTCTCTATACTCATCCTCCGGCAGCAGCTTAGCTTTTAGCTGGTCCAAGGCTGCTTGCATCTTCTTTTGTATGTGAATAGTAAATTCGAACGGCTCCACGGCATGGAAAGCGTGCCTCAAGTTTCCATGTCCACTTGCGACTTGCGATATAAAGTACTGAATCAGTTGCGAGTTGACGCGAAACTCAACCAGCCGATGCTTCTCAGACAACACTTTAGGTGCATCCTCTCTCCGGCTAAACGGATGAAGTCTTGCCCCTTGGTTCTGACCAGCTTGGTATCTCCGATATTCCGCCCGCTTTATGGCCTCGGTAAGCATTTCATCGGCAAAGTCTGGCCCGGCATATAGAGCCTCGACAAATGAAAGCCCGTCCTCGTGGCAAAAGCGGTTTTTGAACTGCTCGAAGGTGACTCGGCGGACATGTAGCTTGACATTGGTAGCGGTAGGGAATCTGATGACGTCACTACCCAAGGGTGGGTAGTTGGCAGCAGGCTTGGGTTCCATAACTATGAATGGCGAGGTGGTGACGGGCTCAGGCTCGTTTGCCGCCATCTCGGCGGCTTCGACCTCTGGTGCGATCATGGAGTTATCCGTGCTTGAGGTAGGAGTGTCCTGGATGCATGGACTTGAGGCTATTTGATCGCTAGCGCCGTGTCTTTCTCCAGACTGGGCCGTAGCCAATACTTCTTCAGCTTCAGAAGCCATAACTAGAAAAGAATAGTAACAGGTAACAGTCTGTAGAGGTAGATTTTCAAATGTATGGATGAATGACAGGTAGATGCTTGTTTGGCATTTGCTTGCTTCTAGCCCTTTGTGTCAACTGACTTCAAAGCAAGCCGGTTTTCATGATGAAGCAGCCCCTCAAGTACTTATTCTCCTTGTTCTCTTTGCCCTTCTTTCTGTCTGATTACCCCGCTTGTCCCGGGGCGCAAGTACATATTCCAGTTCATGTGACAATGGCCTTCGCTATGTAGCATTACCCTCCCTTCAGTGGCATACAAAATGTACCTAGGTGAAACTGTGTGACCAGTAGCATTTGTGCCCAACGGCAAAGCAAACCATACATTTGCGTAATATATGCTTGTGTCGCATAATAGCGATCACAGCACTGCAGAGTTCACATCCACTTGTTTTTCTCTCTTTCGATCTTCCTCTCTGTATCTATCTCACCTCCACTCAACAAGGGCGTCCTCCATTGGACATAGCCACAGGCTGTACATATGTAGGCTTGCCCAGGCCAGCTATGCGTCTAGTCCATCAGCAGCAGGGCCTCAGTAAGCAATCCGTCTTGTGATGAAGTTGAGCCCAAAGGCCACACTAGCGTTTATTGGATCGAGGGACATATTGTACATGCCTATTCGGTATAATGGTTGTTTCACGGCTTGACGTCACATTTGATATCTGGTTTATGCGGATTGAGGAGATCCTTCTCGGACACTTTCTGTCATTCTCTTATTCAGTGATAAAATGATACAGAATAACAACAACCAACCCCCAAGCTCTGCCCGGGAGTCGCAACATCAACACGAAGAACAAATATAAAAAAAGAGAGAAGGAAAGTTGAAGAAAAAAGGCAAAAAGAAAAATTTCGAGGCAGCCGTGCCCAGAATAAGTGACCCCAACCCGATTTGAACGGATAACCTTTTGATCTGGAGTCAAACGCGCTACCGTTGCGCCATAGGGCCATACACGATGATGATGATGATGATGATGAAGTTCTATTTATACTCTAGCGACTATCTGCGGCCCCACTTCGGGAGTCCGGAGCTCTTTCGAGGTCCGTATTTTCTGGCGCCTGTTTTTCTGTACCCCTTCCGC
>JAWWXZ010001033.1:0-16707 GCA_038406795.1 Ceratocystis diversiconidia | reverse complement strand
GGGAGGGGGGGGGGTGGGGGGGGGGGGGGGGGGGGGGGGGGGGGCAAGGAGGAACAAGTGGCGTGAGAATTTTTGTGTTGTTCGGGGGCAGAGGCAATGCAAGCCTGCGTAGCCTAGTCACAAGATAGTACATAACACAATAAACATCGTGTTCACCCTTTACTCATATGTCCCTAATACGATCAGGATTAAATTCTACGGAAGGGAAGGTGTTATGTGAGGGTGGAGGAGGCGAGAGCTAGAAAGTGGCTAAACAGCCACAGCCGCCGACAAGAAAACTATGCAAAGAGGAAGGAAAAAGGGGCAAGGAAGAGAACCAAGTATTATTGGGTACATGGCTAGTGATTTGTCTCACTCACCTGAGGAAGCTCAAGTGAATGGTGTGGAATTTTGGTTTTCATAGCGTTGTCTTTTATGTAGCTATACGCTTCTGCACTGCGCGCGCCCCATCAGGGAAGAGAAACTTGTGCTTTACTGGCACAAGCCTACATACTCGCGAAGAATGGCATAGCCTAAGTAAGGATTATTACAAACCGCATAAGGTTCCATGTATTTCGGGGGTTCTTTCCTCATCACGAAGATGCTCCCTGTCGGGTCGTGAGTCCTCTATGTTTCTTCTTCTTCTTCTTCTCTCTCTCTCGTTTTCTTCTTCGCTTTCCTCCTTCCCATCCAAGCTTTGCTTCGCCCAAGCTTATTAATTCATAGACGAGGGGGAAAGGGTTCACAGACCAGGTAAGGCATGATGAAGTGGAGATGGAAAGGAAAGAATCTTTCTACTTTTACCTTGCTGCCCTTTTAATTTGCCGAGAACGGACGGCCGGATATGCGGCGTTTTTTCTTTTCCTCCGGCCCCGTCGGGCAAATGAATCTATGTTATATAGTGTGTAGCATGCGTACATACGCATAAGCCGGGACTGGGACTGGAAGTCCCGCGTTGTCTCCAGCCCGTTAAACCAGACTTGTATTCAAAGCAGCAAGCAGTCCGTTTTGGTAGAGGGCACCAAGTTGCTTTGTAGCACCTGCTAGAACCTGTCAACCTGTACCAACAAGACACAGTTCTCGGCAAACAAGAACAAGGGCAGAGCCTCCTGGCGTCTCGTGCCTTGCGCCTTTTCCCATAGAGTCGGTGGCTTGCCTAACTCATGGAAAATGCAGACTTGGTGCATACTAGGACATGGGAACGTAACGTAGTACATTAGTGTGCCCAACCTTACCTGTATGTACCTGTACTGTACTAGCACAATCTCACCCTCCCTTGTTATCCCTTTCTTCTCAATTCCCATTATGATGGGAAAAAAAGAAAAGAATTTGCTTCCCCCCTTTTTTAGTTTCTTTCCTACTACCCGCGCTAGCGTAATCAGCTAGGTTAGTTTCAGTCTGTCTACAGTGTAAGACCGACTAAAGCTTTTTTTTTCTTTTTCCTCTCCATTTTTGTTGTCACTTCACTCAGCTGTAGAGGCTATGTATGTATGTAGGGAGGGGAAAGGGAGGCTCTACAGAACAAAGCCGGGACTAGACCATGTCCACCCAGAGGCAAATAGACAAACAACACATGATCAACGTCAAAGTTTATGTAGTGCCTCAACTGCGTTGAACTTAGGCACTAGCATCTTTCAAATGCCTATTCTTAAGATGAACAGTGAAGATAAAGGCAGACAGACTGGTGCAGAGACATTTGGCAAGTGTGGAAATTAGGACATCAGTTCAGATGGTACCGCAGCAAACATACAGTACACTTTGACACAGGCAAGATTCTAGCAGCTTAAGAGAGACAAGTATTGTAGAAGAAGTATATCAGAGGTTAAGCAAAAGAAAAGTAGGGAAATAAGAAAGGAAAATGAGACACGAGTTACAATCAGACAAGAGCAACGAAGATAGAGAAAGGACCAGTCCGATTCAAAAATCAGTCCCAAGATAATACAACGCAAGAAACAGAGACAGATGATGACCCCCAAGAAAAGACATTTACCTCTAGGTGCACAGATGAAGGGCAAGGAAAAGCAAAACAATAAAAAGAAAAAACTGCAAACGGGAGACGGGCGTGTGGCGAGTTGCGAGTACGGTAGACGGTTTATAGAAGTCGAAAAATCAAAAAGGAAATGAGGATGACGAAAAAAGAAAACAAAAAACGACAGAAAATCAGACAAGACACATGACATGGCAAATTCGTCAGCTCATCTCGCTCTTTCCCCTTCACAACAGCTATGAACAAAAGCTATTTCAATAAGAAAAAAGAGGGTGTAAGTTTTTGGTGTTTAGAAGTACCAGAAAGAGGCAGCAAAGACAAGGATGGTGAAGGCAGTAGTCAGGGAGTACTCGAACTCGAACCACGCAGCCTGGCCAGCAAAGGCAATCTTCTTGCTCTCAGCAGTGGGGTGGGCAACACCAGTCTTGGGGTCACGGTCCAGAAGGTGCTCGCGAGGGGGCATCGAGGGAGGGTCGATGGCATAGGAAATGGGGGTCCACATGGAGTTGACAGTGAACAGAAAGGTTACAGGAGGCCAGAAAGCATGGGTGATCATACATCTGAGCTCAGCCTTGGTAGTAGTCTCGATAGCGAAGCAGCGGAAAGTAGTAGTAGTGACACCGACGAGGGTAAAGTAGACAAATACCAGGTGGAAAACCGCCATGTAGTTGATCAGGATAGCCCACAAACGGATAAATATGTTTTTGCGACTGTCGTGCTCACGCTCATTCAGGGCCGAAGAGAGCGAACCAGTGGGCTTGAAGGCCTGGGTTTGACCGCCGAGCCACGAGGGCAGGATGAACGAACGGATGATGCACATGGCAATGTACGGCGCCATCCACAACTGGTAGCGAGAGAGACGCTGGCCAGTGTGGTAGCCAGCAGGAGCAAACATGGTGAGTTCGCAGATACGGTTGGTCAGGACAGTAGCCATAGCACCACGCATCAGCCACAGCAGTTGGTCGTTGTTGGCATAGGCAACCAAAGGCTTCTGCATAATCAAGACAATGGGCACAGCAAACAGAGAAATCGACACAATGATGGTGAAGAAAGACAAGGCGGCGTACAGAAAGCCGGAGAAACGCTGGGCGAAAGTCATCTTCTCGACAGCGGCACCCCACAAGCAAAAGTTGAGCTTGATGGAAGTCTGGATGGTACCAATAGCCCAGCGGGTGCGCTGCTTCAAGTGACTGCCAAAGTCTTCAGGAACCGTACCGAATTGAAGAGGCTCGTGAATAAAAGCAGTGTGCCAGCCCTTGCCCAACATCATAGTCGAGGTAGCCACGTCCTCAGCTAGAGATCCTAGGGGGAAGTTGCCAATGTCATCTAAAGCCTCTCTGCGAACGATGTAGCCCGAGCCTGTACACCAGGCAACACCCAAAGAGTCCTTGACAGGCTCAACAACGTGCACGAAGAAGTCCAGAGACTGGGCCAGAGGATCAGCAGGAGGTGTGTTGTAGAATAGCTGAGGAGGGCAAGCCAGGGCCATCTTCGGGTCGCGGAGCATATGGGGCAGGATAGCGCGCAGCCAGAAGGGCTCGGGAATCATATCAGCATCCAGGGCAGCCATGAACGGGGCAGCGCCGCCAGGGAGATGGTGCATCTGCTCAAGACCATAGTTTAGGTTGCCAGCCTTGAAGTGATGGGGCTGTCCAGGGATCTTGACACGGGCCATGTAGTACAGATTAGGGTATGTCAGAGCCAGGGCCTGGGCACCGGCTTCCAGAGAAGCAGACTTGGCATCATCGAGGATGACGACACGGAAGCGATCGCGGGGGTAATCCTGCTCACAGGAAGCACGGACAGTGTCAAGGACAACATCATCATCCTCACCGCAGCAAGTAATGAATACATCAACGAAAGGAACCTCTTCACCCTCTAGACGAAGCATAGGCCGGTTACGCTTCTTGAACGACCACATAGTCCAGATGTTATGAGAAATGGACGGAATAGCAACACAGCACTCGATGGCTACGAAGACCCAGGCCTGGGAATACACAGTACCAGCTTTCTTCTGAGCGTCAACCATGCAGTAAACACGGTAGCTCAGATACGAGATGTACGTGAGGATACTGAGCAGAATCAGGAAAGGCGTGAGCTTGAAGATGTGACGACGGAAACCCTTAATAATGTTGGCATCGTCACGCTCATGAAGCTGTAAGATGTTGTAATGGCCGCTCCAGTCGGCAGATTGTCCGGCCTCGGGGTTTTTTCCCGGGAGAAGTCCGGCAAGAGAAAGCTGGCTAGGGGGCTGCTAAAGATATAAGATGAACCAATTTTCTTCGACACAGTTGATTGGGAGATTATTGTCACTTACCATTGAAGTTCCCCATTCGCCCTTGGCCGCAAGACCTTGTGGGGTAGCACGGCCACGGCCGGTTGGCGTTGTCGGGCGAGAGTGGTAAGGGGTATCCATGGTCGAGGACTGGACACTGTAGCGCAGAGTGGTACTCGATCCCGGGGGGGCCCATAAGGGACCCCAGGAAGACGAGCCTCCAGACTGGCCGTCGGGGTTGTGAGGCATGACCTGGCCATAGGGGCTCATGAGCTCACCAGAACTGTTGACCTGTGATGACCCCATTTGATAGGGAGCAGCAATCTGGGGGATTGGAGAGTGGCCCTGAGGCATCTGGGAAGGGGACATCTGCTCTGGCTGCTGCTGCTGGCCATTCTGGGGCGAGAAGGGTCTAGAATTTCCGGCAATGGAGCGGCCGAGAACCTGATTCTCCTCATAGTAGGCCTGTGGGGGAGGCGAGTTCTGGATCTCGTCAATTTCATACGCCTGCCGCTGTTGCTGCGGGTCGTAGCCTTGGTTTTGCTGAGAGTTATTGCCAAGCATCTTGAAAGCTAGAAAACGTACAATGACGGTGCACTAGCTATTCGAAAGATACCAGGTGAGACGAGGCTCAGAATTAAGGATATAGTGAACTGTAGAAACGAGAAAATAACAAGTGCGCAAAAGATGCTATAACGCTGGAGGAGATAACGATAGTGTCAATCACAACCGCTGAGTAGGTGATGTAG
The DNA here is from genome assembly GCA_038406795.1 of Ceratocystis diversiconidia. Classification (NCBI taxonomy): domain Eukaryota; kingdom Fungi; phylum Ascomycota; class Sordariomycetes; order Microascales; family Ceratocystidaceae; genus Ceratocystis; species Ceratocystis diversiconidia. The sequence continues at coordinate 11,717 of JAWWXZ010001033.1, read as the reverse complement.
AAGAGCCGGTCCAACAGACGAGTGATCTCGTCCTCGTAGAATGGCGGTTTTTGGATGGTGTTTGAGCGAGCGTAGGTAGGAAGCAGAGTCCTGATAAAGATGTTGAAGCGAGAGACGAGATGGTAATGATATAGGAAAACAAACAAAAAGTCTAGGACAGCTCACGCATATTAAGATGTACAGTTACAATAAAAATAAGAGAGAAGGGGGGCGATCAAGTGCAGTCGATAAGAACACACTCCGGGATTAGGAGAATTGGGAAGGAAGAGAAATAAAATAGGAGGTTGACCGAAGCCAGTAGCGAATGAATAGTGGTGAAGAACGATAGAAAAGAAAGTAAAAAGAAGAAGGAAAAGAAAGAAGATGGACGAGGGGTGAAGAAGAGAATATCAGAGGAAGACAAAAAGGAAACCGGCAGAAAATGGAGGTGGTGAGCAAGTAAGGCTAGACAGGGAAGGGAACTAAATACACAAACAGCAACTACCACAGATAATAAAGAACTCGAGGACACGAGCAGTTGCCCCAAAGAAGCAGCAGTCAAACAAAAAAAAGACAGCAAGTACCTACGAAGAGCCCGGCATCCAGCGTCCTCTCGGCGAGCCAATGTCGTCTCGGCCTACACAAAAATATATATCTATAAATTGCAATAAATAAATAGCCCCTTGGGAAAAAGAAAATAAGAAAAATAAACCGAATTTATAAGCTAGGACGTCCATCGTTTTCATAAGGTTCTGCCCCAAGCCAATGACATAACATACAACAAGAATTGGACAGTGCGCTCGCATTATTACAAAGGCAACAGCCCCCCCCCCCCCCCCCCCCCCCCCCCCTTTCCCGGTGTTGAAAAGTAAAAAAAATTTGGGGTGGGGGAAAACCCCCCCCCCCCCCCCCCCGCAGCTGATGGTGGCCATTGTTGGTGCAAGTTTGGTGCAAACACCAAACAAGCCTCAAAGAATAATTTGGGAAGAAACTATGTACAAGCGCTGAAACATGCACATAAAATCAGATAAAAAATGGTACATAGGCTCAACAAGAAACGGCTAGTAGAACACCAAGATGCAAGAGATTTGCCAAAAATGCAACAGCCCCATTTGGTAGCGCAGCACCTCCTTGCGCGTGCATATATTTAGGGAGGAAAAAAGATGGAGATGGAAGGGGAAAAATAGCAGCAACATAGAGGGGCAACCCTTTCAAGTCCCACAGTAACTTGCCTTGTTGGACCTTTCTTGCTGAGATTTGAGTGCGTGCCTGCCTTCTTTTGGGTTTCATTCTTGAGCATGATCATGCGCAAAAAGCCGCTGGGCCTGCCTAATTGGGGCAGCTGCAATTTACAGCGCTACTTTGTTTGCTTGAAGTGAAGCAGGGGAAACTGTATGAAAGAAGCAGCTAAAAAGATTGTGTGAGAGATTGCGAAGGCTGGTTTTAGATTGTCACAGGAAAGAGCTATCCGTTTGCAAAGACCAAAAGCCGCATGTTGCGTGGATGAAGTGGACGAATGGATGGATGGATGGATGGAACGATGAAGTTGCATAATGCAGAAGCCGAAGCAGAAACAGAGATAGAGACTAACAAGAACGAACTAAGAGAAGCGCGGATGGCAAAAACAAACCATAGTCCCCAAAGTACATGCAGCCATGCAGTTTCCCCTCTTTCTATCGCCACTTCGCTTCCATCTGCACACGCTGTTCTCAACAAGCCCACAGAATCGCAAATGGAAAGAGCCCATGCAGGCCGTTTGTATGGGTTGGTGGTTTCCCCTTCTACTACTGCAACTTCACTAAAGCCAATCCAACCAAACCCAAAACAGACATCAAGAGGTAGAGCTCTTTCTTGCTTCGTGCTCTTTAGTTGCTCTTGCCCCTTGTGGGAATACAGAGCTAAAATACCAAACTAGCTTCTTCCCTGTCACGAGTGTACAAGGTACCTGGAGGCCCACTAAAGAGCAGGGATCTGACTTGCTGGCGAAGCACTGTATACTGTTTGAGCACGGCTATGCGTACTGTTGACGGTACAGGCACAGTGCCTACGTGTTCAATATCAAAGCCAGATACGCGTGGCAGCGTGTGTTTCTACACCAGGGAGCCGTGCAAGAAAAACACAAGCACTGTAGCTCGACCTGGCTGTGAAATGTGCATGGCAGCCAGCCAGCTTCTTTACCACTTTCCCTCTCTATTTCCTACTCTCTGACTTTCTGTCAGCCCCTTCCTTCTCCTTCCCTGCTTTCCTTCAATCGCCCTTTTCCGTATTACCTCCCCTTCATTCTTTGGATATTCTCTCCCCTTCCATCAAACCTCTTTTTTTTTTTTCTTCCCTCTTCGCTCCTTTTATTTTTTTATTTTTTATTTCCCTCTGTCTTGTCATCCATCCTCCCAGCAACACCCAAATTCTCTCCTTTGACACCAACACGAACACCATCATAATCACACATACTCACAGTTTCTCTCGTGTCAGAAGACTTCTTTTTTCTGTTTTCACGATTTTTTTTTTCGCCGTTTATGAAATTCGTTTTTCTTTCTCATCTCCTCCTCTGAATCGCATTTTTATCGAGGCTTTCAGTAGCTCTTGATTCATTTCTACCTAGCAGCGCTCGACCTGTTTCGTACCCCTTTCCCCTTCTCTTTTTTTTTTTTTCGTCCCTATTGTCAGGCCAAGCAACATCTCGTATTTTGCTGTAGCCTCTTCATTTCTCACAAGGCCTAAACAAACAGTACACCCTACTTATTATTTTCTTCTTTTTCACGCTCCCTCTGTCGACCAGTTAGAGCTAGCTGTTCTGATTGAACTTAGTTGTTGATCGCAACAATCGTCTCTGTTCTTTTCTTCCGTCTTTTTAATTTTTTTTTTCCTCTGCTTTTGTTGTGACAATTATCACCTCGCTTCAACCTGTTGCTGCCTGGCTAGATCGCGCCTTATTCGCCACTCCCACTCCTCATCGCCATTTGCCCAGCCGGATTTGTCCATCTGACACCTGGTCACATACGCCACAACTTCAGCCACAACGCCACACCTGGATATACGTTTCGCCTCTTTTATTGTGTGACGTATCACCGTTCTCTTAACCCCCATAGCTCTACTTTGGAGATTATGAGATTTGGGTCTTCTGTCTAAAGTTAGGTCGTCAAATCATTGGAGCTTTTCTCAAGTCCTTGCTACTTCGTCTACCATGTATCTGAAAGACCCTCATGCCGCGGGTGACGTTGTTACTGCCTATGGGTCAACATACATCAAGCAGGAGCCTGTTGAGGACTTCTCCCCCGCTGTTCCGCTCTCCCGTTTTGCTCGCCTTGCAAACATGGCGGGATTAAAGCGCAAGCATAGCTCGGAGGCCTATTCGTCGCCTCTATCGCCTCTGTCACCAGGTACGCTGGTGGAGGCGTCTGACATGTTTCCTTCTCAAAAACGACAAAAAGTGCGGAGGATGAGTGGAGGAAGTGCTATAGAGCCAGTCAGCAGGGATAGTGATATCAAGGGTGTGGATGCTATACAGACGTTCAAGAGCGAGAGCAAAAGCGAGATCAAAAGCAATATGGCCGAGGTCACTGACATAATCCGAGCCCAATTTGGATACGAAATTCTTCGGAAGCATAACGAGCTGCGTCTTATCAACAGCGAGCTAGCAAAATGTCAAACTGCTATGGAACAACTACGTCGTTGCCATTTAATTCCTTACCCCGTGAATGTCCCTACGCCGTCACAGATGGTGGACATTGCTCATGGCAAAGGCCCAGCCATCCAATGGCCTGGCGAGAGTGTTGCCAAGTGGGCGCCTCCGTATGGTGTTGTTGATGGGCCTTATGCTCGCCATCTTGCTAAGTGGCTCATCCCCGACCCTGTCTTTGACGGAGGTGTCCCTGAGGCTATGTTGCCTGTTGACTCCCGTGGTGTTCGTATCCCCCAGTCTGAATTCATTGGAAAGCGCAGCACGCGCAGTGGCTCAACGCAGAAACACGGAGGTAGCCTCAGCGTCGACATGACCACAAACAACACCAGTTTTTTGCAACCACATCTCCCAGTCAAGGAGAAACAGAGTTTACCGTCTTGCATTGTCAAGCGATCTGATGGTGTCACGGTTCGGCTCCAGTGTCTCCACTGTGAGCGGAAGCAATTTTCCAGCACCCAAGGCTTTATAAACCACTGCCGCATTGCACACAAGGTTGATTACAAGAGTCACGACGAGGCTGGCTTCAAGTGTGGTGTTCCGGTAGACCAATCTGATTTGGGTTCCATTCTTGCCCCGCCACCAGCTCCGGCCGCGCCAATGGCTCCTATACCTACCCCTATCGTTGCCCCCGAAGCTAACGGGACGGTTCACCAGCTCAACCGAGCGGATATGACTGAGTCTGATATTTGCTCACTGCTCCTCTCCCGAATCTCAGATACAAAGAAGCAAATCACCCGCCCGACGAGTGTGCGCCCACCAACCGTACGAGATTTTGGTGGGAAGAGTATTTCTCGCAAGTCTAGCGTTAGCGTTAACAGCGGTGGCAAGTTCATTGGCTGCAGCGAGACACCAGCGTTATCCAAGTATCTTGCTTCGAAGAATATCGGAATGAATCTATCGGATCTCATGTCAGAAGTGGTTGACGACGAAAGCTCGGACGAGGATGATGACGAGTCTTGTGACATAGATGGTGATAGGGATAGGAGCATGTCATCAATACCGACATCCCGTTCCATGACATCTAGAGTGGCGATATCACGGCCGACTATTATCCTTAAGCGCGGCGATACAATTGTTAGTCGCTGTTCCTCAGAAGAGGTCAAGACACCCACGGTCTTGCGAGAGATAGACCTGGAGTCATCAAATCTCAACCTCAGCCCTAAGACGGTGGTTAGTCACGGCGCGCCTTCTTTGGTCGACGATAGTGGCTCGGAAGAAGACGATATTGTCTCTGTGGCTAGTGGCGCTTCTCCGGCAGTAGATGTTGCGGACATGAGCGCCGATGAGGATGGTGGCGACCGGGGCCAACTGTCATTCCCAGCCTCTTTTAAACGGGGAAGCTCTCCATTGAAGAGCAAGTTCGAACTTGGGGGTCAAGATCACAAGAAGGGTAGAGCATCACGGGAAAACGATCGGTCGTCGTCTAAAGGTGTTGGTCGGGCTTGAGTAATCTTTGCTTCGCTATGAAGGGGCATTTCTTCTTCTTTTCTTGTTCTTTTAAGTGGGCACAGCCTGCTTGCAATAAGAAGAAAGCCTATAAAAGGAAGTAAAAAAGAAAAAAAGAAGGCAAAGACCAAAAAGCACCAGACGCACAAAAAGAACATTTATGCACGACATCTCCACTCAAAGTCTAATGCGGCTCCATTTGGGGGCAACCGTTATTTTCTTTTGGCCAACCGACCAACCTCCTGTATTTACTGTATACGTCCTCTGGAATAATGAGGCCACAGCAGTGATGTTTACCTTCTCACTTTTACCTGTGCTATATCCCAAGCTGACAACTGGAGCTTTCCCTCAAAAAACCGAAAAAAAAGAAGCAAAAGCCGACTCGGATTCTAAAAGAAACAAAAAAAATGACAGCGTGACGTCATTTGTCACTTCTGTAGTTGCTTCCTTTTTCTTTTTTTCATTGCTTTTACTGCCTCTTCGCTTTAGCCCTCTTCCTATACGTTTTTCTTTTCCACTCTATGTTTTTAGGCTTCTCTCGCGAGGAGTCTGTCTTCTCAACTTGGTTCTGGACCTAGTTCTTGTTCGGGGAACTTGCCGAACTCCCACAACCCTCTTCTTTCTCATCTCTTTTTACATCAAAGTTTTTAATACTTCTTTTCCTCTTTTTCTGCCTCTCTTTCTCATCCACGCCTGTTTTTGTATAACAGGGCGGAATGCTGGTAGACGAGCCGTACAACTGGTTGTGGTCTTTGCCTGGAGCTGGCATCACACGCTGCACAAAAGAAAATCCTACGATATATCTCTTTGCGAGTTCTCACTTTCCCCTTTTATGTTCTGGTTGGAGTTTATTTTCCTCTCTTTTTCTGGTTGGTTCTTAGATTCCTGTTTTAAAAAAAGAGGGAACTTGGTCTGGTGTTTTTCATGTTCTTTTTAGTTTACCTTGTTTTTTTTTTACTTTTTTTTTTTCCACTGGGAGATGGAAAGGAGAGGGGTACCTTGATTTCGCGAAGTTTGGTTCGGATTTGATTTCCTTGTTTTTATTCTGTCTCCTTTTCTTTTCGGTAAAGGAGATTGACGGTTTGGCTGTTGTACGGAACGGATGGCACGGGGTAGGTTGGTGGCGGTTCTTTGGCGTCCAAATGTCTTTTTGTTTTATCTTCATATTGGTAAATCTGATTCCCGAGGCTTTCCTCTCTCCTCTTTCTCTCACATGTCTATCTGTTTTTGGTCCTTCGTCGCTATTACTATCGTTGCTGTTTTCAAGTTTGCTGCTTCATCAAGACTAAGAAACGATGGCGAAGAGCCGAGCCGAGTTGGTTGAGGCGTCGGAATTGCTGTGAAGTTATCAGGAAAGATGTGAACATACCGTGCTTGTTGCCTCTCATATCTATCTACCCCTTCCTAGGTATCCTTTTCCATATATAAATAGGTATTTTGTTTAACGCCTTTGGACTATCTCGTACCATCTTCTCTATTTGCAAAACGATGAATAATATTTTGTAGCTTGCTGCTTCGCTTCCAGCTTTGTCAAAACGTCTAGGCCTCACATACTTTCCAAGCTCTGTTGTCTCTAGCGCTTCAGCGAAGCTAATAGAGTGGTCAAGTAGCCCAGCAGATTGGCACTTCGCAGCGGCTAGGAGGGGGGAAGGACTCAGAAGAATCGGTTAACAGCTGGCTCAAGGAGCAGGCAATCTCGTTTCCTTGGCTGGACTGTGCTCAGTCTTGCCTGTCGAGTCACGGCCCTTCTTTCCAGCCTCCTGAAATATAGTGTATCCATCATCTATTTGTTGGCTCCCATATTTGCACTAGTACAAATCATTGTTTATTTGGATCCTTTGACCTTGATCTACTGTTATTTCGCAGCAATAAAATGGCGTATTCCGTATAGGAGCCGTTGCTTAGAACCATCTCCCAGAACAGCTCCCAGGCGGCCAGCTGCTACAGATACATATATGCAGCTTTGCAGTGTCTCTTACGACCTCCTGTGGTCCCGCACTGGAATTGGCTCTACAGCGCACCTGACAACTCCTGGCGTTGACTGGCTGCCCGGCGTTTTGATCTACAACGACTTCATTGAGACTAGCCTACAAGAACGCCAGCTTCCGGCACGAGAGATAGACCCCAGCAGGTTGCAGTGGTGTTGCCCTTCAGTAGGCACAGGTGTTGCAATATATTGCTCTATTCCTGGTGGCCGGCAGAAGGACCCCCATAGCACATGCTCATGGTGCCTCTCTCGATATCTCCTTTCGATCCTGAGAAGTCTGATCTTATCTTGCCTCATTCCATTTAGTCTCTCCTCCTTCATTTGCCTACTTGCCGTGCTGGGATTCGCGGCTCTCTTGCAGCTAGTGGAGGTAGTGACTTGCCTATCCACGTGACCCGAAGGTGGTCTCTCAGAGGGGTCGCCGCAGTTCATCAAAAGCCCTAGTCGTTGTTTCTCCCGGATAAACTTGAGGCTGCCTGCATAGCGTAGCATCAATATGGTTTGTCCTTATTGCGTTTCTTGAAGCCTGTCCGCAACCATTTGGCTCTATGGCGTTGATAGCGTCTTGCATGTCCACCAGTGGCCTCGTTATTTCAGCTGACAAGCTTTGCACCCAAGTGGGCAGTTATACTTCTACCTCGCAAAGTACTTATCGAGAAAGTGGCGTATCTCCGCCCGGATGAGGCCTTTGTATCGGAAAACACGGCATGGGGGCTCACTAAGGACAACGGTTTCGGGTAGACATTATTCTCCTAATTTTTCTATGGTTTCTCACAGTCGACAATTAGCCGGACTCCCCTTCATCTCCATGCTTCCGCGGTACTGCTGTTGTTCCTTGGCACCCTAATTTTGCTTGACCGTCTGCTAGCCTATTGCCTTCTACTCCTACTATTTTATGTCTTAGGATAAACGGCACCTAGGCGAGCCTTCCTGGGATCTCAACTGCTTAGATCCTTAGTAGTACCTGCTTTGCCTCGTCCATAATGCCCTGCAATAAGCTGTTCCTACCGGAGAGGCTGCAGAAACGAACGATCTCATTATTCCTTTGCTGTCTAGACACTGCTATAAATAGCATGCGGAGGATGAGCGGGACTAGCGAGGCTTGAGGCGGGCAGCTCCCTATTCCCTATACCTCTCTGCACTAGAAGCCCCCCCCCCTTTGACGGAGAGGTTGACACTCTTGCCTGCCATGAACGAGCCTAGCCATCGCCGTTTCTGTAAGCGGGTTATCGACAAGCTTCTCTTCACTGCATCAAAAGTGCCTTCGACGTAAAAGGCGACAGTTGATGTCATCTTCCACTGCTTCGATTCACTAATGAGCATATCCACCAACTTCTAGGTGAGGTCTGTGGCCGCTCTTCTTAGAGCCGCTAATGCATGGTGGCTCTGCGGGATAACTTTTAGTTCCGTTGCTTGCGCAGCTAGCCATTAGACCATCATCCTTTCTAGACTGATAGGGGACTAGGTGGTAGCTCCTGGGATGAGTCCTCTCGGGTTTCCGTTTTGGGACCACCATCATTTTTGCCAAGCTGAAACATCTTTCAGTGATATCCTGACTCTAAACATCGACGGGAAACTCTCACGGTAGGCTTATTGAAAGTAGGCCATGATTAGATTTTGAGCAGCTCCTGTGGCTTTTTAGGGTCTGACGATAAGGCCAGGGGGACTCTCTGTCCAGCGTAGCTCTAGGGCCTGTCTACAAGGTTCCTAGGGTTGGTTATCTGGTGTTTTTGGTCTGCGGCGACCGCGTGTAAACTAATATAAAGGCCGGCGGCTTTCGGCACGGGGGTAGGCCCCCGGCGGGGTACAGCGGGTTTGTCCTTCCGAATGCATCGCTGTTGCCGCACTGGGTATTTTCTTGTTTGCTGGTGGCCGGGAGTAGAGCTTCCTCAGCACCATCTCATGGAGTCCTTCTCAACATCTCCTTCCGAACCTGCGAAAACTTCCTCCCTCCATCCCTTGTTTTGGTTTGTGGCGCCCTGCCTGTTTGGTGGTCTAGTCTAGGACACCAATGGCTGTTGGCCTAGGGTATTGGCTCTGGCGGAATACGTCAGTTTTGTCCTCTGTTCAGCGAAGCGGTTGCCGCATTTTAAAATAGTCCCTGCCCGTTAGGAGAAAGGGCTCTCGAACCTCTCTTCAAAGCCTCTTCGACATCTCCTCCCGCGCTTGTCCTCTATATGTGCCCCCTCCTCCATTCGCTCTTGTCTACCCGCCCCTCTTGACTCTCCTTTGGCTGGTTACAGTGGATCTAGTGGACACTCGTGATTGAAGAGGTCATGATGCTGATCGAAGTCTCCATGACACGTCCTGGCTGCTAGTATGTGTTCTAGCTCTGTCCTATTAAGGCTCTTGTAGTTAGGCACGCAAAGGAGGGGGCGGGGCGCAGGGGATACCTTTAAGTGGACGATACCCTTCCTGTTCTTTCCGTCACGCTTCGTACTCCATACATGGTTGGTTACACCTTCACCTTTGTGCCCCAGCTAGGCCGATGCGGGGGACGCCTACGGGCTGGGAACACTTGGACTTGAACTTGAACTTAATTAAAATCTACTGGAATCGCTAAGATCAAACAACGCCAGGTTGACTACCGGACAGAATTGGCCTTATGCAGGGCTAGCCACAGATTTTGGGCAAGAGAAGCGCGTTTGCTTCCAAGCAAGCTTATTACTAGCCTTCATCCTATAGTCACCACAGGACAAAAGAAAAAGGAAAAAAACCAAGACAGAAAGGAAAGAACAGAACAGGCGCAACCTCCAAACAAAACCTGACAGCCCTACATCTCTCCGTGCTAGCCCGTCCCCTGCTATGTGTCTACTCGACACGCCCTCCATTTCAGGTCCAGTTCCTCTGCTAGGTACTTGCAAGGCCCATCTTCTCCAAGGGGTTTCTTCACAAACCTCGCTACCAGCTCCGTAGCGTGGCCCATCCACTCCAATGGGTGGCTGGGGCCCTTCGGTTTGCCACAGTTCGGCACTTGGCACTTTGATGGTCAAGCCGGGAGTGGTATTGCTCGAAGTCCATGTCTGGAATGAACTGCTAGCACTCTAGCGACGGAGTCTCGGTGCGGCCTTGGGGTAGACTACCTCTGATCTTCCTTTCCACTGGGAGTCCTCCCTCTACAGATAGGCTCACCTGCCGCCGGCTTTCGGCACGGGGGTGGGCGCCGGAGGAGTACAGCGGTTTTGTCCTTCCATATGCATGGCTGTTGCCGCATCGTGTAATCTTTTTTCTCGTTTTTCTGGTGGCTGGTAGTAGAGCTCCCTCAGCACCTCCTCATGGAACCCTCCTCAACATCTCCTTCCTATCCTGCAAACGTTTCCTCCTCCTATCCCTTCTCTCTTCCCCTCCCATTCTCCCTCATCTTCATTCTCGTTATCCCCTCCTTCGTTGCTGCCCGTCCTGTCTTGGGATTGGTTGTGTCATCCTGGGCTGCCCTTGTTGCGATCGTTCCCCTGTAGTTTGTGGTAGCAGTGACCTGCCTCTCCGCGTTTCTTGAGGAGGGTTACCTCTGTGGTGTCCAGACGGCTCAGCTCGGGCTCGGGTTGTTGTGTTTCCTGGATGAGCCTCAGGTTGCGGCGAAGCACGTTGGCGACGTATCATGTCGCTTTCGTGTTTTTAAGGGGCTTGTCCGCAACCATTTGGCTCCATGGCGTTGATAGCATCTTGCAAGTCCACCAGTGGCCTCGTTCCTTTGTTTGGTTGCAAGCCCTGCATTCAAGTGGGCAGTCAGGTGTGTCCCCATCCCTCGTGGTATTTGTCGAAGTCTCCATCGCCAGTTCTAGCCGCGAGGATATGGCCCAGCTCTATTCTAGTGAGCCGCTTGTAGCGGGAGGCGCGGAAAGGGGGCTCGGTGGGGACGCCGGTTCCAAGTGGACGGTATCCTTTTTGTTCTTTCCACCACAGCTTCCCCAATTTGAATTTGAATATATTTAACGTCTACTGGAATCACCAAGATCAAACGACGCCGGATTGCTTACCGGACAGAATTGACCCTCTGCAAGGCTGACCACAGATCTCGGGCGGGAGAAGCACGTATGCTCCCAAGCAAGCTTGATTTGATTTGATTTGATTTGAATATATTTAACGTCTACTGGAATCACTAAGATCAAACGACGCCGGATTGGTTACCGGACAGAATTAACCCTCTGCAGGGCTGACCACAGGTTTTGGGCGAGAGAAGCTCGTATGCTCCCAAGCAAGCTTGTTACTCACCCTCACCGCTTCCCCCGGGAAAGTTTAGGAAACATGATCCGCAATATGACCACTTCTACAGTGTCAAGCACTGTAGCGCGTAATTGGTGTAGTGGTAACATTAATCGTTGCCATCCAAAGCAATGATTTCGATTAGCCCTGGGTTCGATTCCCAGATTACGCAAGCGCGGGTGCACAAGATGCTCCCGATTCTTTCTTTTTCCGATTTCTTTTTTATCCCTCGAGGCGAACTCTTCTCCAGTCGCTTTCTCTTTCTTTGCGATTCTCACAAGGAGCATTTCCAAAAAAACTTCCCTCCTTCAACTCCAGGAAAAGGAGGTAACCCTAAGCAACCCTTATTTTTACTCTACAACAAAGCAACCAACGACTACAAAAGACACTGAAGACATGGAGTGCGAGGGCGCACAAGAC
>JAWWXZ010000799.1:0-16731 GCA_038406795.1 Ceratocystis diversiconidia | reverse complement strand
CTGCTTTGAGTGACACCGTCGTCCTTGGAGTGAAGAAGTTTTCGATCTTCTAGCCCGCTTTAACTAGTTGGTCGACTGCCTCACTGCCTGGGACTTTGTAGTGTCCCGGGACCTAGTGTGTCGTTCTAGATTCGCGAGGGTTACCCCCGCAACTACGTGGTGTTGAAAAAATGGCTAGTAAACTGCTCGCCATTTTCTCATCGTGCTTATCTAGCCGCAATGCCAGCAAGGGTTAGGGACTAGCCTTTTTGGGATAGTCAGCCCACACGCGGTTATTTTGGTGAAATCTCCCACCACATACTCAATCATGGCTTAAAAAAAAAGAAATTGATGAAGAACGGAAAATAGCCTGACCGCTGCATCATCAATGTCTCAAGCCTCGTGTCTCTCCGAGAGTCTATCTTTTCCCTGAGGAAGGAAGCATCTGCTTACTTGGAATGGACCTGTCAAACCTGCAAATACAGCTTTCAACTCACCTGGGGCCCTAACCTAACTCAGCCCATCCATATGGGATGGGATAGTGGCCAGCGAGCCAGCATGCATATGTGCTTTGTGCTAAGCGACCCCAGCCCCGAATACTACTACTGCAGCTACTGCAGCTTGAGTCTTTCTTCATACTACATGCATCGTGTTGGGAGAGTGCAAGAGTACAAGAGTGCAAAAGCCTTTGAAGCCCTCATTTCCTTCTTTTACACACGCTCGTTTTCTCGCCCTCTCGCTCTCTCCATTTTCAGTGCCTGCAAGGCGAGTGCACCCCTCGTATCAATGCTGTTAAACGAACCCTGTCAACCCCTCTCCTCACCCCCATGGAAATCTGGAAAGACTTGTTTTTGCACCAGGATCCCTGTTCATCACAGGATTTATATTGGGCCTCATGAGATTCAGCATACATGCTATTTGATGCAACTTTCTGTACTCGCTGACCCTAGAACTTGCAATAGACCAACTGCTGCGCTGTACGCATGACATAAGATCAGGGGCCAAACCCGAACCCTGCTGGTAGAAAGGGGAAGGAGATCGACACCGAACTCTGCATGTATTACGCTGTTCAGAAGACATGAGACATCTATGCGAACAGCAGCCTTGAGCTCAAAGGGGGTTCACGACCTTACAGGGATATGTTTATTATGACCTGAGCATGAGCTCATAAACATTCAAGTCCTCCAACCCGGATATATACTTGCCGTCTACTGGCATCCAAGGAACTCTAATCTAATTTCACGGTCAAGAACTCAACATCGAATGTATCTGACGTCATCTAGCGTTGTTTTACGAGGCTTGGGGCCTGGACTTGTCTAGTGTGTGCCAGACACAATCAACTTTCTGTGAGACTGGCCACGAAAGTTCAACGAGCGAAGTGCAGATGTTCCAAAGCAGTCTTGTCCCCTGCCTCCACCCTGTAATCGTGACAATACAAGTACATAAAGGAAATCCAAACACAACACAATGTCCCATGTCTCGCCACATTAGCTTATTCCCTATTGTGTGTCTAATAGACGTGTCCTCTACTTCAGATCCGCTTTCTCCCCTGTGTTTTTGCAAAATCTATCTTGTCCAAGAATCTTTCCTACAGCCTAAGCATTCTCATGGGTGGCTGAAGTTCTTTGGTCTGCCCGAGTTTGGCACTTATCATTTCATCACGGCGTCATCATGGCTAAACCAAATATAGCAAAGAGTGTGCAGCCAGTATTCTGTCGACTGTACCTCGGTGCAACCCCAACTGAGTGACTTGGGAGATCCAGGTGGTCCTGCAAGGCAACCGGTCTTTGGGTAGCTAGTTCTCATCCAGTTCTTGAAAGTCAAAGCTATCGTCGTCATCTTGGGAACTGGCAGATCCTCGCTTTAGCTATCTGGTAAGTCTCCTCGTTGACTAGGACTTCGCGGTGTCCTTGGATCCCGAAAACCCTGCTGATCAGCTTTCCAAGTGTCAAGCTTTCTAACCCGCCCTCCCACTTAGTAAGGGTGTGTTGGATCTGATAAGCTTCGAGTCGATGATTGACTGGCTTTCCCATTCACTTGCTTATTCGCTTCGCTACTCCCAGGTTCTTGGTGCATAGGTTTAGACCCTCTGCCTGTAGTAGGGCAACTCCAATTGAGACTCTGACTGCTTTGAATGCTGCAATTGCTTTCGTATCCGTCGCCCTCTTATGTCTGCTGAACGCACTGCCAGAACATCTCCCCTATGGTACTCGACCGAGCCGCCCCAAGTTTCTCCATCGCTAGTGCGCGACTCATTTGAATACACCTAGACTTTGTCCTGTAGTTCCCTATCTAGCGGGTTGGGGTGTGTCTAGACAGTCCGTATTTCGTCATAGAGCGCGACCCCAAGGTTTTCTGTTGCTTTTTTGTTTGAGAGGATTGGCGAAGCTAGTGAGTCTTGGAGTAAGCTGCCCCCAACTTGTCTTTCTACTAGAAAGTCATCACTTCACTAATAAGTCACCTACCTAACTATTCGTCAGAAACGAGACTACTCATTTGCAGAGGGGCTCTAGCCATAGTCAGCTATTAGCTTTATCTTGTTAGCGGCATTATAAGCAAAAGTAACAGTCAATGTTATCTTCCGTGGTTTGGGGTTATCCGTAACAATGTCCGCCAGCGGCCAAATGAAGTTCGTAACAGCTCTTCTCAAGACTGTTAATACGTGTTTCTCTAGGATGATGTGAAACTCAATCCCTTGCATTTATAGCCTTCTCGCTACTACTACCTCCACGTAGCTGTTTTCTAGGCTTGACGGGAAGAAGATTAGCTGATAGCTTCAAGAATTCCCCGTAACTAGCTACTGCTTGGGGTCCGTTACGATAGTTGTCAGCTTGGGGATCCTTGAGTGGCAACCAAAATCTAGACAGAGGCCGAAGAGGTTGGGCAATATATACCTGCCAAAGGCCTGCCATGCTGGTCTCTAGGCTATACTCGAAGTGATATTCGCTTTAGTTACAGTATTTCTCAGGTGGAAAGCTGCAATGGGTTTTACCTAGCTGCAAGTACGAGGTTGGCCATGGAGAGCGACTCTTTGCTTCAGGAGTACATGTTGCTATCTTGCTCGTTGAGCAGAGTAGCACCTTCTTCACCCAACCAGCCATGAACTAGGGAAAAATGTCTTAATTCACTCCTTCTGCCTGTCCTTTTTCATGTATGTGAGTATAAGTTAATGTCATTACAGCATATCCCCGTTGCCTGGACTCGCTTTAGCGCAGCTCCCCGCGGAGTGTCCTTTGAGTTGACTTCGTACACGTTGGCAACATTTGGCTGTTGTCCTGTCAACTTCACTATGGCTGCATCTCACTGCTCGCCATCATTTGCGAGAATAAAAGTAGACATTATAGCGTTCCTAGTTTCCTCGGCTGATTCAGTTTGCTACTCCCAGGTTATCTACACACACGAATTTATACCTTCTGCCTGTAATAAGGGGACTTCAGCTCCGATATTCACTGCTTTGAAGGGCACAATTGCTTCCGCATCTGCCACCTCTCTGTATCTACCACATGCACCGAAGCCTTGTGCCAGAACCATTTCTCCGTGGTACACGGCCTAGCCAGCTCCAGTGCCACCGTCTCTGTTGTGCGAGTCATCTGAGTACACCCAGATTGTCGAGCAGGCTTAGGTGGGCCTTGGCCACCTCTTCCCTGCTCAGTTTCTCTGTAAGCGGGCCGGCCGGTCCTTCCATCTCTAGCAGAAGTTTGACAGAATTTCCGATCGAGAAAGGGAGCATTACCTATGCCTTGTCTATAGCGCCATCTACTGTCCTCGGATATAGGGGTTGGTTTGCGTTGCGTGTGTATCCTCGTATCCCACCCGCCCGTATCATTTCTTGACAGATGATTTCTAGCCTCGAGAAAGCCGCGAATCTTTATAGGCTCTGTTTGTCATTTCATAGACTGGCAGGGCTGCCCGAATTCCGCCATGGGGCACAATCTCCAGTTTATACATCGCTGTCTTGTTCGCCGCGGGGCACTGTGTGGTGGCCGCATACGTCAACGGTAGCACCACACAGACTGTCACGACTTATAATGCAGACTTTAGTAGTATTCCGAAGTAGACTCTACTGAGACGTTAGTCTTCCGGGTCTCCGTCATTGCTGTTTCGCAGTGTTTTTTGAAGCTCAGGCTAGAATCGGTGGTGCCGTTTGTGTAATTATTTATTTGTTTTATATAGCGTCTACCTGCTGGTTTTCCACAGCACTACGACGGGATGTTCTAGACGGAAGCAGCGTGGATGATGTCGTCTTCCACTAGTCAGTGGTTGCTTGGTGAGGTCGTTATTGTTATTGTTATTGTATTATTTTACGTCTACCTACTGTTGTTTTGCATCGATACGACGGACTTGGTGGGGTCGCCAATTTGAAATTGAATTGTAATATATTTAACGTCTACTGGAATCACTAAGATCAAACGACGCCGGATTGGTTACCGGACAAGATTGACCCTCTGCGAGGCTGACCACAGATCTCGGGCGAGAGAAGCGCGCATGCTCCAAAGCAAGCTTGTTACTCGCCCTGTGGGCCGCCCAATATTTTCTCTCCTATAATTCCCAATAATTTCACATTTTGATGTACATACGACCATAGCCTGCGGAAAATACGGGGTCCCGTCTGCTCCCCCTTAGTCAAGCCACAGAGCGCCGAACCAGTAGTATGGTGGGTGACCACATGCGAATCCTCGGTGTTGTATGTTTCTTTTTTTATGCCAGTTGATGCTTTTCTTTGAGCAAAGTTATCAGGACCCTGGGTTTCTGCTATTAGTCCTTTTCTTCACTGTCACTAAAAAGAGCCGGGCCCATCAAAGAATAATGAAAAGTCAAGTGCCTCAGTTTGTCATAGCCTCTTTGAACTTGAACTTGAATATATTTAACAGCTACGGGTGTGATAATCTCTTTAGTTGAAGCTTGATCAAAATACGATAGGCGCAAGGTAAGCCATGCTACTTATCTATGCTATCATGAAAGGATAAAAGGGTTTGGGGTCATTTGACATTGTCAAGTATCATAATTTCCAGCAGATACACTGATGAAAGCATGCACGTACTTTCACTCGAGGTTGTGGCAAACCAATAAACAAGTTGGAGTGCTACTACTAGAGCCACTTCTTTTGCTCATTGTTTGGTACCACCCGCTTAATACTACTGTTGCAGGCCCTCTATAAGCCTCTCTTACCTTTGACTAGACATAGTTTAATTACTAATTTACATGCTTTATTACATACGAGGTGTCGAATCTTGCGAAAGTGATGGTTGATGGAGACCCTTACTTGTTGCGTGATTGGCTCTTCCTACTACCAAAAGTTATGGGTGGGTGGATAGGTGGTGAAAAGGTTCCAAATAGCACTGCCCTTATCGCTTAGCCAACTCAACTTACTGGATCACTCGCAGCTTTGAATGCTCGTAAGTGGGGAAGATTCTGCATTTTGTTGGACCGTCCTTGTTACCGCCAAAGGCCATGAAGATCCAAAAGGCGCTACTCTATCTCCTGCGTGTCCAACAACCCCCCGGGCAGATGTTGACTTTAGAAAGGCTGGCGTCAGTCCCCCCTCCCCTACATACCTTGACACTTCGAGATGATTCCTTTTTCTTCCCTCAATGGTAATATATGCAACACCCATAGTTAGCAATGTCAAGCTATGCAAATCATGAGGATATCGTAGTTGCCACCGCTCTGCTAAGACGCCGGACACGAGGCAGTGCGTTGTATTCATATTTTCCGACCGGTAACGTAATATTCGACCAGGCTGTATTGTTAGCTTGGCCTTAGCCCGAGACTGCTTGACTGGGGCTACCATAACAGTGAAGATTTCCAGTCGTCCCCTTGTCTCCTTTTCTCTTTTGAACTGGTACTTTGTTCTTGATCGGCAAGGAATGTCAAAGATGCTGGGATTTTGTTCTGATTTCTCTGCATAGCATGTTCCTTTGGGACAAAAATGAACAGGCAAGATAACACAACGCCGCGCTGCTCATCGTGTTTATGAAGACGGCGGAAGATCTTGCGCCGACCTCGCTACCGGAGGTCAGCCGGTAAAAAGAATTGGACAGTACGGGAATCGAACCCGTGACCTTTCGCAGGTTCGCAGGAAATGCGAAGCAAACGTTATACCCCTAAACCAACCGCCCTAATTCATCCTGGAACACCTCTTATGAGCATATATAAACAAAAAAAACAAACGAATTCTTTTTTTTTTTAATTTTTTTATCCGTCGTATTGCTGCGAAATAACAGTAGGTAGACGTTGAAGAATACAATACAATACAACAAGCTTGCTTGTGAGCATACGTGCTTCTCCCGCCCGAGATCTGTGGTCAGCCTCGCAGAGGGTCAATTCTGTCCGGTAACCAATCCGGCCGGCGCCGTTTGATCTTAGTGATTCCAGTAGACGTTAAATATATTCAATTCAAATCAAACAATACAACACGATTTCTTTTTTGCGCAGCCACCATTTGATTCTTGAAGCCAACGCTTGTCTGCAATTACTGATTGTCACAAGACGACATCGTCCAAGCCCCTCCCACCTAGAGCATGCCGTCTTACTACCATGGAAAACCAGTGAGGAGACGTTGAATAGAACAAACACAGAAGCCACTTTTTAACCTCTGCGATGCCCGCAAACATGGAGCATCCTTGCCTTACGTTGACACCACACATCACCTAATCTTGAACATATTCGGGCTCATGTCCATTCGCAATTTCTCTTTTGCAATGCATGCGAAACTCTTTGATGAGCTGAGCTACCACACCGAGCCTTGTGGGAGGCCCCCAATTTCTGCCTAGCTTGATAAGCAGGCGGGTGCTGTTTGATCTTTGGTCTTGGTTATTTGCGTAGAACTTGGATGTGGGCGAGTGGCTTTGTCCTAAGACATGGGACAGAAAGGATTTGGGGTGCTGTTTTTCGCCCTTGTTATTTCCGGACAAAGCCCTTTGTTCATGACCATGGCCATGCATAAACAAGGCGCAATATAATAGCGTCTTTTAGTGATACTGATGAATGGAGCGAAAAGAATCATGTACGGCGCACACAGGAGAACAAAAAGAAGAGGGACGAGGCTGATACACCTGTCAGTACTGCGTAATCTGGGAATCGAACCCAGGGCTAATCGAAATCATTGCTTTGGATGGCAACGATTAATGTTACCACTACACCAATTACGCCAAGTGTTGATGCATTTCTACTGCTCGGGGTTGGGCCGCGCTATTCGCTACCAAGAGTCCATAGGATCCGTTTTCCCGTGGAGCCTCCGCAGGCGCTAAATATATCCAAGTTCAAGTGCCGTAGAGTGTCGTTTGATCGCTGTGCTTCCCGTAGGCGCTAAAGATCAGGCCCATTCTCCAAGACATCCCCAAAACACTGCAAGATCCCGGTCAGCGAATCAGCCAGCCGGCTTGCCAAGGCCGATAAGAGCGACAATGTCCCCGGCACCATCAAGATGCTAAAGGGACGAGGCCTCCAGATCAGACAGTACCAAATAAAACGGCCCGAGAATCGGGCATCTCGCTGGATCACTACCTCCCCCGAAGCAGTTTGATATCAGCTAGATAGAGGGATTATACCGGGCTACGGTCACCCGAATTCTAGCTGCGCTCTGCGTACACAGAGACTTTGAAGCGAGAGATATCATGTGCAGCCCAGCTATATGGACGCAAAAGTGCCGAGTAGCTCAAGATGTTTGCCCATCCGTGGGAATACCAAGATAATGGTAGGAAAGTGTCCACAATATTTATGCGAAAACTTCCTGCAGGAAACAGAACCTGCAAATACCTGCCGGGGAAGCTGGACCGTAAAAGAACGGCGTGCCGTATCAGTACTTGAAAGCAGACGTCACGGTTTGGTAGTGATTCCCAGGTTTGAAACGCCAGACCAGGTTCGCATGGTTTCCGTTATGTTTCCTCAGCGTTGTTTACTGTTTTCTCTTTCCTTTTTCTTGTGCTTCGACCGCGATAGAGCTAACGAACAACAGGTTTAGTTGAAGGCAATTGGGCTTCGCTCGTCCAAGCCCCTTAGCAATTCCTGCAGAGTGTTAGCAGCTTAGTTTCTGTGATTTCCGTAGACGTTGGACAACAGATCTGTCTGCATGTCTGTCTCTCGCTTCCGTCTTTCGCCTATCTTTAGTGAGGAGCAAGAAAAGAAATAAAAAGAAAAAACTTTTTCCCTGCTCCTTCCTAGTCTCTTTGCCTGTGATCCCCTCCCCGGTCCCTGTAATGGGACTAGTCAAACGCCCCGCTCCGGGCTCTTTTACAGGGAATAGGAAGCAAGACAGGGCGAGGTCTAGTTTTCCTTAGCTCACACTTTCTCGGCCTTCCTCGTTCTTTCTCTTGGGCCGGAATACAACGTTGGTGGGATACTTCCGCGGGAAAATGGACACCGGCGAGAAAAAGAAGGAAGCAGAAATCAGGTAGAGGGTCGATTTGATCTGCATCTGCAGCTGTAAGCCCAATACGCTATGCGATGGGTCATGGGCAAGGGGGGTAGAGAACAGAGGGAGGGAACAGGAGAGAGGGGACAGGAGGGAGGAGATAGGAGGGAGGGAACAAGAGGGAGGGATAGGCGACCCAATGAGACGATTAGATGATGATCCGGCTGGCTGTCTGTACGGCACGGGAGAGGGAATATGGGCGGGAGGCAGAGGAGAGGGGCGGAAGGAGAGAAGGGAGGGAGAGGAAGGAGGAGAGGAAGGAGGAGAGGGCAGAGGAGGGAGGAGAGAGGAGGATGTATGTCAACAAAGAACCCAAGGCCCAACCATTGCCATGTACGTATGGGCATCAGGAGGCAGACGATTGCCCGTGTTTTTTGGTCTTTTTCTTGTTATTATTTCATTATTATTACTATTATTTCGTGTTTGCACAAAACACCCGGGTCGGGGAGAGCAGGGAGGGAAAGGCTGCTCATGGGTTTTCTTCAAGTGCATAAAAAGAGCAGGCAAGGCTGAGGGAGGGCTAACCCATGTTAACAACGTCAGCTCTCTTCTCCTTATCAGTATCTTCTTCTCTCGGTTTCCAAGGTTGTATGCTCCAAATCGTATTTATGCAGATTAGCTGTGGTGTAACACTTGGCCGGTCTTCTATTAGATGGAGAATGGGGAATTTGGGGAAGGGAGCATGTGATCTTGGCCTTGGCTTAAGATGGAGTCGAAGTCTGTGTTTATCGCTATTGATCAAGCCATAATTCTGCATGCAGGTTTGCGTTGCTTAGGGTTGGCTTGTTCTCATGGCATTGACTATAAAAAGCGAGTAACGAAATTAAAATAAGAATAAAATAGACAAATAAATGCAGGAAAAATACAGAAAAAATACAAGAAAAAAATCTTTTCTTTGCTTCCATGCCACCATTCCAAATCAAATTCAATCAATGCCAAACTTTATCTTTTTTTCTTTTTCTTTTTCTTTTTCCTTTTTATTTTATTTTTCATTTTCTTCCTTCCCCGTTTCAATCGAGTAAATTCTTTGTTTTTGCTTTGCAGGCTCTGCTTTCCAAGTCGAGTCGTTCAACTTACTTGGTTACACTTCGATCGCCTGCTAGCTGGGGGGAGGTGCTGGCGCATATTCTAGCGCTGTTACTGCCCTGGAGAGCACCAAGTGCAGAGGCTTAAAGGGCTTTGAAGAGCTTCCCTTCTCCCATCCAGCCTGCTGCAGATCAAACCTGCTGCCCATCGCATCGCCAACAACGAAGCTTCATCTCGATCGCCATTTATTCTTCCAGTTTTCTTTGGCCCTGGATTTGATAATATTTCGCTGGTATTTATCGAGTGTTTTTTTCTTTCTTTTTTTTCCCCTTTCGCTTGATTTTCTGTTCCATTTTTTCCCCTCCGCTCCTCATGTTGTTATTTTTCCGGCCTGGTTGACGTGCGCCTTTCTTCTTCCTCCCATCCAAGCAAGCCACAGGCCTAGGCCAAGGTTCAAGGTCTGCCTGGGTCCAGTCCCATTCAGCTAAACAAAGAACACAAAAACAAATGCAACAGAGAGCCCTTGCTGGAACTTTCTTCTTCCCTTCTGCCTGGCTGGCTGGCTGACTTGCTGGTAAAGCACACACTCGCTACCTGGACACAGGTCTTTGTCTCTATTGTCTCGTCCACCTCTGCCTCTATCCGTTTCTTTCTATCGCTTGACATCCCCCTTCATCATCTTGATCTCACTCAATATATATCATACTACGGCCAAGTCTTTGCCCTGTCTTTAGGAATTCTGCAAAGACACGGCTGTCGCTCTTATTCCTGATCTGATCCCTTGCCAACGTACATTGCTTAGCCGTCTCTCGTCTTAACCACACAACTTGCTTCCCTTAAGCCCGCTCATCTTTTCTTTTCTTTTGGACACAGTGCTATTATTGTACTGGCAGCTTGTTTTCTCCTTGCCTTTGATTCTCTATAGAAGTCCCCAATTAGTCACGGAATCTGTACCTGTACCTGTACCCGTACTTGGACTTGTACTGTACACTTGCTGGTTGACTTGAACTGAACTGCCCTTGAACACCAAGTACAAGCACCTGATACCCGTTCCGTATCTCCATATCGTACTACATACATACATACATACATACATACGTACATACATACATACGCACACTCATACGTTTACACATACGTACATTCATTCATTCATTCATTCATACGGAAACCTATTCACAAACAGACTGTGTGGCGTTTCTTCACGTCTAAATCTGTCACTCTAGTGTTCTGTCCCTGGCTGTCCTGCCTTGCTTTGTGTCTGTCTGTCTGTCTGTCTGCCTGTCTGTCTGTCTGTCTATCTGTCTGTTCGTCTGTCTGCGCATGCTCGTGTGTCTGTTCGTGTGAGCCTGTGCTTGCCTGTGCCTTGATCAGGATTCGGTACTGTCTACTGTTGAGGACTCTTGAAGGAAGAGCAACCCGCCCCAGAGTAACTGATCCCCCCTCCAACCCAGCAACTAGACCTACTTGGTATTTACACAAGTACTTACTTACATCTACCATAACATCAACGCCACATCCCCTCTCACTAACACTTCGGTACTTCACCATCCCTTGGTTTTCTATATGCACCATCGCGCCCCTAATACCTAGGCGCTAGACACTCCGGCCAATCGCTGTCAACCAACCTGCTCTCTACCATCCGACACCTGTCACAGTATAACACCCCGTCTCATCACGCACCCCCTCCGTTCTCAATGGTCGGAAGACTTCCTGCGCGGGGGCGAGATTCATCTACCAAGGCCTGCCACAACTGTCGTAGACGTCGGCTGCGCTGCGATAGATCTCAGCCTACGTGCAATAAATGCGCTATAGGTGGTCAGGAATGTCTGGGCTATGAAAAACTGTTTGTGTGGACGCAGTGGGTTGGTGGAAGCGGTAATGGCGGCACAAATGGGAGTGCCAATGCAAGGGGTAATCCCCCCAAAAAGACGCCCATATTGCCGTCTGCCCGTGGTACTGATTGCCCTGAGACGGCTACTACGCCTGCCATTACCAGTGCGACTGCCTCTGATGCGGCTGTTTTATATAGACCCGAGCAGAGGAGTCTTGACAGCGACCTACTGCCTCATTCTTTTCGCCAGATTGTCTTTGAAAACAGCCCTTTCTCTTCGCCGTCTTCGACCGCTTCTCTCGATGCTAGATCGCCTGAACAATCCGATATTGCCACTGCCATAACTACAACCACTGTCAGCACAATTCCTTCGGTCCAGCAACCCGAAACTTCACCCTCAGCACTCTATGAGTATGCTCCATATAACCATATTGCCAAAACTGAGGAAATCGGGCATGGGATCTTCCCTACACCATATACAGCAAGTCCAGGGCGTTCTCTTGACCCGTTATTCCAGGACCAAAGTCATTCTGCCAAACGATATTTACATTATTGTAAGTGAGCCTCCTTTCTTTCCTTCTTACCCATATTATTTCTGTTGATGTTATTGTCCCCTTGAACTGACAACCGCTCAAAATACCGACAGTCCAGCGTGTAACCAAAGACATAGTTGCACATGACGCCCATGATGTCAACCCTTTCCGTGATATCATCCCCATTGCTATGGAACACCCAGTTCTCATGAGCTTACTAATTGCAACTTCAGCAATGCATATTTCCAACATGTACCAGCCACCACTGACTGGACTTCCCCTGCATAGTAGTCTAGGAGAATACTTTGCCACACTCCGATCCAACCACCCCGAAGCCCGGAGAGCTTTTATGGATGGTCTAGCGGCTAAACAGCGCGCCATAATGCATATGCGCTCTGTTGTTGCCAATAGCGATAATAATAACCGAGAACTGGCTATCATGGCCGCTTATTTTTTCGTAAATATTGAACTTATCGATTTTGGTACCGGCGGGTGGCGCTCGCATCTCCAAGGGGGAAGCAAGCTGTTAGCTAGCCTGGCTCGCTCTGGAAATACGGAGAACCGATGGTACATAAGCAAGCAGATTTCAGACAATGTGGTGGCTAACTTTGTCATGTAAGTACCTTGCGCCTTTCAGTGTTTGTTTGCGTCTCTTAACACCTGGGGTCCTCTTAATAGTTACCATATCCTGGGCTCAACCCTCATGTCCACAGCCCGCTGTGTCAATGTTGGCAGCCATATCATGGAGCTTCTCCCTGTTCTTTCCAGAACACAGTCAGACAGTTATCTTTGCTGCCCGCCCTTCATGCTTGAGATCATTCCTGCAGCCTCAGAACTAGCAAACAACATGCATTCCCGCGAAGAGAGCGAGACTATTGCAGAAGCTACCCGGCTCATTGACAAGGCACAAAACTACGATCTGCGCCAGTGGGTGGCCAGCCTTTCGAATGTGGCCATGTTCAATGACGCAGCTAGTCGGGAGCGTGTGGCCGCATCACACCGTGCTGCAATTTGCTTGTATGTCATTCGAGCTGTGCCCATGGTCCGCGATGCAATAACGGTGCGTGCCGAGGACTTGGTGGCGGAGATTTTCGCCAACATGGCCGAGGTTGGCAAAGATGACGTGCATTTCAAGGGGGCTGTTTGGGCTCTCTTTATGGCCGGTGCAGAGAGCTGGGACGAGGAGCGGCGACGCTGGATCCTCAACAGGCTGATGGATATCTGGAGCATCGTGCCATGGGGTTATATCCTGACGGCTATAGATATGCTCCACAAGACGTGGAGATTCCATGACGATGAACTTGTGTCACAGACTGGCCAAGAGCCTAACTGGCTTCATGCTATGTGGTCGGAGGACTTGGAGTGCTTTGTTGTGTAAGCTATGTATATGATGAGGGCTGTTTTGTTTGTATGAGAGTATGTCACCGTTGTTTCTTTCTTGTTTCTTTGGGCTTGCTTCTCATCTTCGCCCGTTGGTGGCTCTTTGTGCTGTTTCGCAAGATATCCTTTTTGCTTCTGTGGAATTCCAGCGTTGTTGGTTGCTATGTGCTATGTGTTGTTTTAATATATGCTATACATCCTTGAGCTCTCTGCCTTTTTTTTTCTTTTTCTCATTTTATACGTATTTGCACACAACTCAGCCTCTGGTCCTTTGATTTGCCGATCTACCAAGGATAGACTAAGGTTTAATCGCAAAGTCCGACTGTCTCACTTGTTATGTCAACATTGAAGAAAAGGGATCGTCGTCATATTTGCTGCATAGTTTAGCACCAGGATGGGGATGGGTGTTAAAGTGGAGTGACTTGATTTTGATTCACACTCTATACCCTAAGTCCTGGCACCCGCCTGAGCCCCACTAATATTTGGTCTTCGTTCGGCCGCAAATTTATTTATTTGTTTTTTTTTTTTTTTTGTTTCCTTTTCGCAGCAACGCGATTCCGTCCTCCTTACAGGCGCCTTTACAAGAGAGATTGAAGAAACTAGAGAGAGTTAAAAAGGGCCCGACGACAGGGCTGGATAGGCGACGCAACTAGGGCAAGGCTGTTACTTACGGCTATACACGTGGACTAAGTTGGTTGATCTCCAACCAAAAAAAAAGCAACCTCGTTGAAACACGAAACAAACTTCCCTCCACATAGGCCCAGCGTTTATAATCACCAAGGGGCTGAATCTCGACCTCATCTATTTGCTTTTCCCTACTCTTCTTCTTCTCTTCCCCGCGAATGAGCCTCCCCATATCTAAATCTGCCTCGTCTAAGGACAAGGCCGACTCCAATCTTGCGCCTGCTGACCCAGGCTATGTTCGCCTGCACATATCGCCACTGGATGCCGATCTCCTGAACGTAGTCGTGCCGTCATCTGTTCTCCCCGAAGCCCGAAACGCTTCTTTTCACACTCTCGACACCTTCCCCGACCGACCATACGGATTCGTCGATCTGCCTATTGAGGCTGCTGAGAAGCTCAGGAAGAAGCTGAACGGCGCAACTTTGCGTGGTAACAAAATGAAGGTTGAAAGGGCGCGCCCGCCTCCACCGGAATATGTCCCCGACCCCGAGGTCGAGGCGTCTGTGAAGAAGCGCAAAAAGATTGTCATCGATTTCGACGGATCTGAGATCGTTTCGCCTAAAAAGCGTAAAAAGGATCGTGATGTCATGCAGGGCATTGTGCTTGAGGACGATCGCAAGGTCAAACGTGGCTGGACTGTGACAGCGGAGCAGGCCCGAAAGTCGGCTAAAACCAAAGTCAGAACCAAGAAGGGCGAAAAGGAGGATAAAAAGAACAAGGAGGCGCGCGAAGTGCGCTCCAAGTACACAGACAAGCAAGAATGTCTCATCAAAACCGTCATGCCCGCTGGGAAGCCTATGCCTGAAACTAAAGTTGGGGCCAAGAGCAAGAAACGAAGTAGAGATGGAAAATCAAATCGGGAGATCATCGCCCACGAATACGAACATGCTATCAAGTTTCCCACGTTCCTACGCGATGCCCCCAAGCCTACCACGGCACCTGCTGCGAAGAAAGCCGCTGAGTCGGAAACATCGGATTCAGATTCATCGGAGTCCGATTCGTCGGAGTCGGAAAGCGGCAATAGCGATTCTGAAGATGAGACCAAGAAGGAGCTGAGCCAAGTGGGAGTGAAGAAAATGAAGGAGGCCGAAGACGCAAAAGCGCAAGCAACGCCTGCAACCCAAGCGCCCGTTGAGGAACCAACAGATACATCGAGTAGCGAGGGGTCGTCATCTGAAGAAAGTGATGGGTCGTCATCCGAAGAAAGCGATGATGAGAATGAAAAGTCAGATGCTGAGATGTGCGATGGTCCTGGACCGACCGTCTTTGCCCCTAGCACTGAGTTAGATCCATCAAAACTTGACGAGCGGCCAAACACTTCAGGCTCTATGAAGAGCTTGACTATTAAAATCCCTCCTCCCCCATCAACTCCCGGCAAGGTGCACCCCCTAGAAGCTCTCTACAAAAAGAATCCTGATAGTGAGGCCGCATCATCTACTGCCGCCACTGCGGAGCCTTTTAGCTTCTTTGGCGGTAGCGCTACTGTTGATAGCGGTTCCGATAACGAATCCGAGTATGAAACTCCACGCGTCTCCCGTTATACCCAACTGCCCATGACTCCGTTCACCCGTCAGGACTTCGAAGCGCGAGGGCTCCGTAGCGCGGCCCCCACGCCGGATACGGCACACCCAAATCGTACAAGGCGCTTTTTCCCTGATGACGAAGACCAGGTAAACCCTGACGATGAAGATGATTATGAAGAGGATGTGCTGGATAGCCTTGCGAGCCCTATGGCGCAGAGAGATGCCGTGCGCGCTGGAGGAGCGGCAGCTATGGCTGGCGCTGGAGCTGACACTAGCGCTGGCAAGCAAGAGGAGTCGACCGAGTTTCAGACGTGGTTCTGGGAGAACCGTAGCGAGCTAAATCGGTCGTGGATGCGCCGGAGAAAGACGGTGGCTAAGGAGCGGAGAATGAAGGATAACAAGACGAGAGGATTTAGAGGAGCATGATGAAGGGCTTTGTCGTTGTTAGTTTTCTTGCATATATACTTGATTGTATTAACAACTTGGATTGTTTGCTTCGCTAATCTTCCTAATCTCTGACTAGCATACATATAGTGATTAAAAAGAATTATGCCATCCATCCATGCATGCATAAAGTTTTCTTTTTCCGCTGACTCTGTGCTTTCGATGCAAAAAGAAACACCCCAAGTGAGGCATTGGAGACACGGGGAATCGAACCCCGGACCTGATCCATGTTGTAGAAGCCGGAACCTCTCACATGCTAAGGATCCGTCATACCCCTAGACCATGTCCCCGCTAGTAGCTACGGCTAAAGTGGGCAATATTGTAGTATATGAACTTTTTCCAGGCGGCTTTTTTCCTTTTTTTCTTTCTGGTAGCCGAGAAGAGTTTCCCTAAGCATCTTCTCATGGAGCCGTCCTCGACATCTCCTCCCATCTCTTCTCTTTTCCTTCTTCTCACTCATTCTTTCCCTAGTCCTCCCCTTCCGCGTTGTTGTTTGCCCGGCATCGGGGTTGGCTGCGTCATCCTGGGCTTCCCATGTCGCGAACGCTTCCCCTGTAGTGACCTGCCTCTTTGCGTGTCTTGAAGGGGCTGCCTCTGTGGTGCCTAGATGGCTTGGCTTAGACTTTGGCAGCTGTTTGTACTGGATGAACCCTAGGTTGTGGCGTAAAACATTGGTGACATGACATGTTGCTTTCATGTTTTAAGGAGCTTGTCCGCAAACTTTTGGCTCTATGGTCTCGGTAGTGTCTTGCATGCCCACCAGTGACTTCGTTCTTTTGGTTGGTTGCATGCTTTGAATCCAAGTGAGCAGTTATGTCGCCAGCTATTGTGGTATCTGCCAAAGACTCCATAGCCAGTTCTAGCAGCTAGAATGCGGCCCAGCTCCGTCTTGATGAGGCCCTTATACCGGGAGAC
>JAWWXZ010000609.1:0-16775 GCA_038406795.1 Ceratocystis diversiconidia | reverse complement strand
TAATGGTTTGGGTATTGTGAATTCTAATCGTTTTGTGGGAGCGGGTTGGGTGGGCAGAAAGAGTAAGTTTTTTCAGCCAAGACAACCAAGAAAGGTTACATTACATGTATAATTTTTTTCTTTTACACATGTGCTTCTTGGTGTGCCGTTTGAGACAGTTTCGAGCCTCAAGGGAGAACAGAGTCCTGTCCCGAAGGAAGCAGGAAGAGAGGCAGAGTGCTGTCCAAGGTTGGAGGTTGGGTAAGCCCGACATCAACACATCAGTTTGCTCCGTTGGAAAAAGGAAAAAAAAAAAACTTCCTTTGCCATCGAATGTTCTCGCTTGCATTGTGTTGGCTACATGAAGGAGGGTGCTTATCGTGCATAAGGAACCAGGGAACAAGCAGGCTTGCCAGCCACCATGATTATTTGTTGCCATTTTGCACATGCACAACTGTAGATTTGTCGACTTGCATGCACTGCTTATGTGCATGCAATGCGGCCCACCAACTTTAGCCTCCGTCCAAGCTTGCACCCATGCTGCACAATTCCTTCAGGCCAATAGACGGTGACTGTCCCTGTGGCGATTAAGAGCACGTATAAAAGGTGGCGGTTTGCACCCTTGCGGGTCCTGTTAAATAAGGGTTAGTGGCCAAGAAGCCAAGCCAAACAGGGTAGAACCAGAAAGCCTCAATTATGTTTTCCAATACGACGGCAGAGTTTTTTTTTTTGCCATGGGTCTTGTGCGATGATAATGCGAAAGGGGCTGGAGGGACAGGAACAGAAGGGCATGTCAGTGTGAGTGGTAGCGCGCAAGATGGAGGAAATAAAGGGCTGATAGCGTCAAGTATAGTCTCCCTTGGAAATCTTATTGTAATTATGCAAGGACTAGAAATAAGACGCCATTGGGAGAGAAGGGAAAATAAAGTAGCAGTAGAAAATGGGGAAGCGGAGCAACAGCAGGGAAACAGTTTGATAAGAACAGCAGGGTGAGCAAAGGGATCCACTTGGTGAGACTTGATTGGTGGGCTGTTTCTCAAGGAAGAAATCAGAAGCCAGCCAAGACAGGGGTGGAAAAAGCGAGAAAAGGCGAGAAAAACAAAGAAGGGGCATCAGAGTCTGAAAAAATCAGTCGTGGAGTCAGAAAAGAAAAAAGAAGAGGAAAACTGGCTCTGGATGCGACTGTAGCATTTCCGGCGGGCTAATAGCAAGAAAGGAGGGAGTGGATATAAGAAAAACAAGAGACCAGAAGAAAAAAAAAAAAGACTAAAGTGGAGCCGACTCATGTCCATTCGAACAGGCTTCTATTCCATGCCTCTTGTTTTTCTGCCTTTGTCCTCTTTGGGAGAGTAAGGCCGCCCAATCTCCGGAGTTCTCCATATGCCTCGTGCAGAAAGCAGCGGCAGCAATAGCGACGGCAACAGCAGCGACAAAAGGAAGGAGCAAGGAAGGAGGGAAGGAAAGAAAAAAATGAGCAGAGGCTTCTTCCTCCCTCCTTCATGTGTTCTGGACTAAGCTGCTTGTAGGCGGATTTACTTCTTTTTTTTTTTCATCACTTTGCTTCCCTTAGGTAAGCTGCATTGCTTTTTCGCCGAGCCGAGATGTAATTTATGTTTCTTGGTTTTAATTATTGGCCCATCTCTGTCCCTGCCTCCTCCCTGCAGACTGAGGCAAAAACAAAGCCACAAGGCCAGCGAGGTTCTGCTGCCCAAGCCCAATTTCAGCCCAGGTCGACTCGGCCAGAGCACAGAGCGACAAAGCCCTGGGTCTAGCCCTGCTTTTGCCAGAAATATTGCCAGCTCTCTGGACCCAGATCAGATCAAAGCCAGGCCGGGTCGGACTGCCTGTCTGTCTGCCTGCCTACCTGCCTGTCTTGTATTGATTGTTATGCTGACTGTGCGCAGGGCAGCTTTCGCCAGCCCTCCCCTGTCCCGCTCTTCTGCCCTCACTCACTTCTCTTTGCCTCCTGTCTTCTCCTGTCCCTGGCTGTATTTGCGCATTGGTCTAACCAGTACGGATCTGCTCCTCGGCGCAGCCAAGAAGAGAAAGTATGACTGGCGATCAGCACATAGCAGGTTGCAGCAAAGCAGAAGAAGAGAAGCTGCCCAACTCTGTTGATGAAGATAACAAAAAAAAAAAAAGAAATTCTAGGCTACTTCCCCTGCACAATCTGACCGGCTTTCATGTGAGAGGTTTTATTCCTGTCTTGTCTCTCTTTGACTTCTAGTTGTGCTAGGAACGACTCTGCTTTGTTCGCAATTTCGGAGGCTCGTCTGTCAAAATCGCATGCAAAGTTCTAGCGGGCTGCTCTTGTCTTTCATCCTATTACGCTAGCATGTCTTGTCTTTGTTGCCAGCAAGCTTTAGTAGCAAAGCAAAGAAGGAAAGGAAACCCGCTCCTTGACCTCAAGTTTCTTTGTAACTCGCCTCAGGAGCCGGGACTGCTAACGTGCACTAGGGCTCCTTCCTCTCTTCGGAAGAAGGCCTTTCAAGCTAGAAATGTCTCTCCACGGTGGTTCCTGTCTACGTCGCCCTCATTTCAATCTAATTCAATGCATGGTGCTA
Source organism: Ceratocystis diversiconidia (assembly GCA_038406795.1). Classification (NCBI taxonomy): domain Eukaryota; kingdom Fungi; phylum Ascomycota; class Sordariomycetes; order Microascales; family Ceratocystidaceae; genus Ceratocystis; species Ceratocystis diversiconidia. Next base: position 14,232 of record JAWWXZ010000609.1, on the reverse strand, counting down.
CAAGGAAGGACACGGAAAGCCGTGTGTCAAATGGGAGGGTAACAACGGGCAACAAGTGGGTGGCTAATTGGTGCAATCTCTCTAGCTTCTGCTGGATTGGCCAAGGCGATGATGACCCCTCCCTATCCTATCTTTCTCTATCTCTCTCACTTACCGTTTGATTGCCGTTGCCTAGTGATCGATATGGCGCCTTGCTAATTACCATTTCTCCTCGGGTAACACCCCTCCTTGCTCTGGACGGCATATTTATTGACTCTACTGTAATTTTGCAGCAAGCAGCAAAGAGAAGAGACACAGTGCTCACGATGCGCACAATACACCCGCAGACCTAGCAATGTTACTGCAGGAAGCCCCAGCTCATTAGCGGCGTTATTAGAAACCCGCTTAAATTATCGAGATACGTACGTGTCGTGATAGCAGAGATAAAAGCGTGCTTGCAGCTAGCAGAGTGTAAAAGGCGTCTGTGTGCAAAGAAGAAGGCGGCTCAGCTGAACGTTGACGGATGACTGAGCAAATGCCCAGAAAACGCCACCAAAATATCATCTCGTGTTATGTCTGATTTGTATTTATGGTACCCACCACGCCAGAAGAAGGCTATCATTACTATGCTGTAGCGGAGGACGTACAGGACCGCCCATACACGGGGATACACATACACAAACACGCCCAACTGCACCCTCGCCTCCCTCAAGGACCTTCAAGTTCGTGTCCGCCAAAACGTTGTACCACTTCTTTGCATAGGATCCTATCTCCTCACTGCCTGCAAGAGCCCACCCGCTCCACTTTAGCTCTTCTTCCTGGTTGCAATCTGCAGGGGAGCGTCTGCACGAGAAATCCTTCCCCTGACCAAAGACCTAGAAGGGACCCTGACCCTGACATCACACACCACTTGCACACCCAGATACACACCACTCTGAGCACACCGCACCCATTGCACTCACTGCACCTACTCCACCCACGGCACCCACTGCACTCACTGCACTCACTGCACACCACTTCATCCGCCGAACCACACGCCCACCCTGGGCCATGATCCCGGTCGATAACCTGGCCGCTTAAGCCCTTTGTCCACGCTTCTCCCCTTTTTCTGACTTTTTGCTTTTAAGTTTCGCCTTCCCCTGGTAAGGTGTCTGTGTTGTTCTCCTGCTTCTTTCCTCTCTCTCACCACCCACTTCTTTTTTGGCTGCTCTATCGTGCCCGTCCATTCATTTTTTCTATAAACACTTGCCATCGCCCTCAAGCTTTGACTTTCACTCTCTCTTCTTTCTCCAGGCTTCTAGTCCATATCCACTCATTCACTCTTGTTTGATATCCACTCTCACTCACTCACTCACTTTTTTCTCTCTCAATCTTTCAAAATGCAGTTCAACTTTGCTACTCTGGCCATGATGGCCGCTGGTGCTTCTGCCTCTCTCCAGGGCGGCGAGGTCTACGGTGCCCCCGAGGTCACCACCACCAGCTACACCACCGTTGGCACCACCACTCTCCACTACGGCGATATTGACACCACCGTCACCCAGACCTCAACTCTGTACAAGACCATCACCCTGACCTCTTGCGCTCCTGATGTCACCGACTGCCCTGCTCGCACCAGCACCAGCACTAGCACTACCACCACTACCACCACCACTACCACCACTACCACCACCACTACTACCAGCACTAGCTCCTCAACTGGTGCCTCCAGCTACTTCCCGCTGGCCAACTCCACTGCTGTCTACCACCCTACTGTCGCCAGCACCGGTTTCCACACCGTTCCCCTGGTCACCGCCTCTTCTTACCTCCCCATCAAGACTGGCTCTACCCCCACCTCTGGAGTTACCTACTCCGTTCCCGCTGAGGCCCCCGCTCCTCCCGCCGAGGTCCCCGCCACTCCTGCCGCTCCTGCCTCTACCACCCCCGCCATCATCACTGCCGGTGCCTCTGGCTTTGCTGTTAAGGGTGGTATTCTGGCTGGCTCCCTGGCCCTGGCCATGCTTGCTCTGTAAGCGTGTGTCGACATGCAACTACGTGGTTGTTTTTATCAATGGTGCAGAGAAAAAGCTTTGCTAGTTTCATCGCCAGCATGCAAGTACTAGACCGTCTTTCGTTTTACTTTCCTTGGGAGGACACCTTTTTTATTATACTTTTCGTTTCTGTGGCCCAGCTGGGCTGTTATACCACTTTGTTCGTTGGGGATAGGTTGATTGGAGGACAATTTTGAGAACACTCTTTTATTATTTTTCTTTTTGTCATACGACCTTTTTGGAGATGCACTGGAGGCATAGAAAAGCTTTGGGTTTCCTTAGATTATGGAAGGGAAGGGGGGCGAGAGAAGCCGTGGAGAGACTTCAGATAACTTGTTCTCATTGTTTGACTCCTGTTGGCTTTCCAGTTGGTGCCTTGGATATGCTGGACGTCTGCTCTGGTGTCTCCTGGTCATCTCCAGGAAGCAGAATTTTTTTTACACTTTTTTCTTTTTACTACTACGGATATTCGCAGAGGCGTACAATATTTGGGACTTGATTTCTATTGAATGACGACTTAACTACACTTGAATTTCTCTTGCCATTATGACTTGTGCATGTGCATGTATTGAACTGTCTGCGAATCGAAGGGAACGCCAGCCAGGGTATTCTGACGACCAAACACGTGACTCAGCTATGCGATGCGATAATATCACTAGGGACTAGGCTAGGTCCCATTTTTAGCCTCTTCCCAAAATAGCTATTGAAACATCGTCAAATGTTACTCGGTAGCCAGCCCAGACGTTACGAACAAACGGCGGGCAACATAAAACTTGCCGCACTTACAAAATAGCAATCTGGAAGTCGGGGCTGATGCGTCAAGGGCAACATTTCTTCAGCCATGACGTCGACAAACAGGAGAGATAATTAATGAGGTGTCAACGCCTTGGCTACGCAAGAGAATTAAGTGCTTGCTCATGCACGCTTTATTGGCTAGCACGCTGCAATATAAATAGCAGCATTGTTTTCTTGTCAGCATGAATGGATAACGTGCGAGATATCTAGCGCTCAGCATTAGCCCGCAAGCTTTGCCCACTCCATGACCCAGGACAGGAGGGCGATGATTGGAGGTGTTGAGGCCTCAAAAGGCCCTTGGCTCGCTGGTTTGCTGCACTGACTAGTCCCATTGATTAGTCGAGATGCTGATTACGGCCGGACTGCTGTGCGATCGGGCTCGCTCACTACGCACTTGTGCCTAATTCTAGCATCTAGAGAACGGCCGCAGCTGTAGAGGAAGCACGCCTATCGAGTTGATGGTGACAGGATGGGAGAGCGCATATGTGTGTACGTGCATGCTATTTTGGAATATGATCAAATCCCGGGAGATTGGCGGTTTAGGGAGATGGCGTTTCTTTACATCTTCTAGGTGCTGTGTATGTGCATTATTTGATTCTATCGGCTTATTTGCAGCACTGGTACGCTGGCTATTGTGTATACTACGCATAACTCATCGTCACGTGACTACATCAAGGACGATTCCCCGCACCTAGATTCTCCATTTCGTCTTCGTAGATAATAGCTCTCGGCTGGCTTTATGTCAAGCATAGCGCTTTATCTGGAGTAGCACGAAATGATAATATGAAAGATTCTAACTTAGATGTGCCTCTTTTCTTGCTAGCCTTTGATTTTCGCCGCAATGAGAAAACTGCTACAGCTACGACTACTACTGCTGCTACCGCGATTGTCTTGAATACGACAGTCGTTGCTGATCGGCAATGCTGTACGCGATATAGAGCTATTACTGATGTTACGACGCTGGCTGCGGCCAAAAGCCCTGTAGGTGGCGTGAAAAATAGATAGCGTCATCAAACTTGCGTCGTATGCTGCTGTGGCTGCTGATGGCACTGCTACTGCTTTAAACCCAAAACTACGGTTGCTGGCTACTTTGGAAGGAAAACAGTGCTCGCTATTCACACCCCGGCACACTATAGAGCCACTGCTGATTCTGCGGCATTAGATGCATTCTGCGATGTTTTTGGTGGTGTAAATATAAACATGCGTCTTGACATCTAATCAAATTGAGAATGCGGATTCTGGAAGCCAAATTGGCTCAGCCTCCCAGCTTGTTCCGTGTACCCGCAACAACATCATATCCCATGATTTCGATAAACAGGGGTGTAAGACAACTGACAATAGCTAGACTAATGGAAAGCTTCCATTCATGATAAGATAACCAACCATAAGGCAGTTCTGCAAACCCGATTGGAAATGCGGGCGTCGTAGACTTATCTCAGCGATGAACTACCTCAACGCACTGTCGGCCTCTTCAATGCTGTGTGTAAATACCTTGAAGTTAAATGGATCCTTGGTATAACTGCCTTTTAGGCTTTTAATACTATGGCAAGGGTGCCTCGGATGCTTACAATTGTTAATTCCCTTTAATGGAGAAAAGTCTTATCGAAGTAGGTAAAAACGTTCCCGAGCCCTAATGCCGGAGGTCCCGCAGCGCCCTTCTTGCTTCTTCTCGGCTACTCCCCCCTTCACCTCCCGCCCATCGCTCATAACAACCTTACAGAAGCCATAGTATAGTTTGTACGGCACGTCCGATGAGCTTAAAGCAAAAACCTCTGTTTTGTCATACCCCGGACCCGGAGACTGATAGTTGCATTGCAACTGTGCTTTTAGTAGTAGGTAGTGTTTGATAAACAAACCAAGAACTTCAACTCGCCTGGAGTTGCATGCACTACGCAGCTATATAATCGTCATTGCATTCATGTAAACAAACTTGGCTGTTTTAGTAAATGTAGCTATGTCTTCTGCATCAGCAAAACCGCTCGGAAGCTGTGGAGGCCACTAGGCTTAGCCTTGTGGGACTACTTCACTTATATCAATGTCGAGCCGGAATAGAGGCCTGGAAAAAAGGTTGCAAAGGAGAGTTCCTACTTGCAATAGTGCTTTTCTCCTTGTCCTCTAGTTTTAGGAGATGAGCCTAGACATCTTTGGTTGATTGGGCGTACTTGTCGACTGCCGTGATTTTGAAGTGTATGGTGAAACAACCCAAACTTATAAACGAAACGAAACGAGATGTTGATGGCACAAAACTAGATATGCCATCTCCCTAACTGCCTGCTATTCTCCACATGTGATGAGAATGGGCTTTCTTGGAATACTTGGGAAAAGCCTTCGTGAAATACCTAGGTGCGGTTTCGAGCTAAAGCGCTAGGGCCCGAGGCGACCTTCCCCGCTACCTGACTTGTCCTCCTCCTCGTATCTATCTAATAACACCCTTCTTTAGTTGGAAGATCATTTAATAAAAGACCCGTGTGGCCCTACAAGCGTCCTTGATGCTGCCGAGGGGCTTCAGCAAAACAACAAGAGGCATTCAGCGAGGTCATCATGCAATCCGACGTCAGTTCGTTTAGTGACAAACCAGAACTATAACAAGCATAATTTGGCAAGAACAGATTATAACTATCAAGGCTAAACTCAAGACAGGCTTGCTGCTCTAAGGGTCACTCTATAAAGCTTCTCCAATGCGATGCCAGCCCATTGTTAAAGCCTTAAACCCACAAATAAACAGCCAACAGGGTGCAAAGACAACACAAAAAACGACAATGAAAAGGATGAATACACAATATCCGACTACGCGAGACTCGGCTTGACTAGATACGACTATACACATCACGACCACCCATGGTACGGCGATGTAGGACAGCGAGGCTATCCCGGAATACGCACCGCCTACTGACTGACACCATGCTCAAGCGGGCCTGTACATTTGATTCTATTATCTGCCTTGGCCAAGTTTGTTCGTGTTATATCATTGGCCGGATCTCAACTCAAAAGGCGGTGAGAGATGACCGTGTGAATCGAGAAAAAACCCTGCGATGAGATCTACTGTGGCTGAAGGCACCTGAACCTGACAAGGGCTTTTTCTTCCTCTTCTCTTAGCCTGTAGTCGTGTACGTACGTCATGCTAGCCTGCACGGAGACAAAGCTAGAGGCTGAGGCATGTTTCCCAGGACACAAGCAGCTGCCTGTACAATGAGGATAGGGGAATACACGCTAATAGGTCTCTACGACGTAGTCTTGCGTACTTAGAAGTGTTACGCTCGCTGCGAGCTTGCCAACTAGGATGAGAGCGTGCATACATATCTGCCGATAGGAAACGGGGGGTTTAGGCACAGAAAATTCCGTGCTGCGCAAAGGACCCGTACCACTGGGCCTCCTATTCTTGGGTCTTCATTTGCGGTAAAGCTGTCTATATGTCTTTATATTGGCCATCCACCTAGTTTCATGCGTCAGTACTACATGTCGCAACAGCGTCATATGTCACACAAGTGTATCCAGCCTGTGAACAGTGACTCATCGCAAGTCTGTATTCATATCATAAGCCAAGTAGTCATAATACTCGTATTCCATAATAGTCGAAAGAATGCCAAGCGAGAAACTATACACTACAACGACAAGATAGGCCCGTTACACACATAACGAACAGGAAAAGAGGGCCATGTACCAAGTAGCTTTGAGGCGGATAACTTGAAAAGACATCGCCGCTTACGTGTGCATAGCCAAGTTCTCCGGCCTAGATGACTTGAGGCCTCACAATAGAGAATGAAAATAAGAAAGACGAAGAAGCGGTAATGGGGAACAATATAAAAGCAAAAAGAAGAGGAAAAAAGAAACAGCCGAGGAAGAATACTAAAGAGCTGGTCATGTAAGAAAACGAAGACTCCTAGGCTCCCAACAAGCCAACCCGCAGATGCGCCCGAGTACCATGAAATAGATGAAAAGCAGGAAAACAATGACAAGAAAGAGGCGAATAAAGCAGGCAAGAAAGTCCAAGGACAAATAAGAAGGGAAAAAGACAAAAACAGTTTATGTACATACAATCGCTCAAAATCGTCCACGGTCCCGTCAACAGAAGACTCGCTGGGTCTAGTGGATTTCAACATAATTGCCTATGACGTAGTTGCTGGTTAGTACAAGAAAATGAATCAACATGGTGGGAGGCATAAGCATGGCAAATGTCCGGATGCATGCGGAAGTATGCGGAGAGCAAGAGAAAACAGCAAAGCAAGACATAATGAGACAAAAGCAAAAAAGCGAAGCGGGAAAAAAGGGAGGAGGGGAGGCAATGAAAAAAAAGCATGGAAAACCAAGTATACATACCAGGAAACTGCCCCTCACGCCCATTTAGCCGTCCGGTCCACCACTCGTTTGTATCATTGCTACGGACAACAATCTCAATCCTATCGCCGGTGCTGAAACTCAAATCGCCTTCTGCCTGTGCCGCGTAGTCAAATAATGCTGTAACATACTCAACGGCCGGTGCGGCCTGCGGTTGCATGCTGAATCTACTGGGCTTGGGTTTGGGCGGCGGCGGTTTGGACTTTGCGGCGGCAGTCAAAGATAGGTTGGGTGTCGTATGGCTAGATGCAAGTGTCGACGGCTTGAGTGGCGAGTATGGCGGGGGAGCGCTGTCGGAGTCGTTCTTTTTGTGGAAGGGTAACCGTGAGGAAGAAGAGCTGGGGATGGATGAGGAGGTAGATGACGAGGGCAAAGAATACTTTGCTGTTGCGGGCGGCGCTGAAGTGAGTGTTGGTGTAGCTGTTGACGAGGATGACGATGCGGATGGGCCGGCAGTCAAAAGACCGGGCGTCCTACCCTCCAAGGCTGGCTTAGCAAACTTGGGCGGCCTAGGGCGACCAGTCGTCTTGAAGCGCACAATGGTAAGAGCCTCGGCCCGCTCCTGAACATCGCCACGCTTGAGGAGGAAGGCCTCCTCAATATCTAAGGTTAGGTCAAAGTATCCAATGTCGACCTGCTGCATGCGCTCGTGCAGGGTGTAGAATACATTGAGCTGCATGTAGTAGAAAGATTGGAAAAGAGGCTGAATAAACAGGGTCTCTAGATGAAAAAGTTTGGGTAATTCTTCCTTGAGCAAATCGTTGTAGTAGTTAAACTCCTGGGTTGACTGCTCAACGTCGTTCTCGGCTTTCCACATGTTCTTTTCATCTTTGGCAGTGCGTTCCTTCTTGTCTTGGAGCTTCTTGAGGGTCGTGCGGTGTCTATCGTAGTCGAGCTGCTTGTGGTCACGTTTGACGGCCGTCTTTCGGATGACCTGAATAACCTCTAGTAGATCGTTGGCTGGGCGGATGATCCGGGTCTCTATCATCTCAAGCTCTGGTTTCAGGGTTTCTTGAAGATCCCTGACCACTGACTCGTACTCTTCACATGCACGGATTCCATCGGGATTTCCTTCGATCTTGAGCGAGTCGGGATCCGACATACGACCGGAAATGGGCTTGTAGATTTCTGTCATGGCCTTGCTGAACTCTAGCTGGTGAGAGAGCATGCCATTGATGGCCTCAAAGTATTTTTTGCTTTCATCGTGAAGCTTTTTGGTTTCGTTTTCAAGCTCAGCAAAGCGGCGTTCGGCATCGGTGTAGACGGGGTCTTTGGTGTTTTCGCCAATACTAAACTTGGCCTTGAATTGTTGCGGCGCCTATTATGTCAAAGCCATTGCAGGATCGGACGGAGATGTTAGCTATGAATGGGTATGAGGCTTTGCGGAACAGTAAATGAAGAGAGAGAGAGAGAGAGAGAGGGCCATCGTGACGTGACTATGTCAGGGTTTTAGTTTGGAGAGGCTGCAAAGCGGCAACAAAAGCTCACGAACTAGCATGGCAGCCTCTTTTATGAGGCGAGCTTGCTGTCTGGCTCTCCGCACTTGCGGTGATTTGCAGGCCTGGGGATTTGTCGATAGCAGAGCAACCAGGCTTCGAGGCGGGGTTTCAGCAGTCCTCAAGCCATCAAGCATTAAAAAGAAGGATTCACACGTACACGTTGAATGCTCTTCGTTAGACCTTTGAAACTCATTGTTGCAGAGGTATTGCGATAATGTCGAGGGGGGTCTCAGTTTCTGGAGATGGACGACGGGAAGCAAAGTAGATAAAGCTGCCAGTTTCAGGTTCAAGAGATAGACGGATGAATTGGAAAGGTTCAGAATGATGATGATTTTTTTTCCTTCCTTTTGCTCACTCGCCTCCAAGGTTTAAGAAGAGGCAGCCAGCCAGGGTAAAAGCTCACTTTGCAGGGCACTTGGGCAAAGAGAGCAAAGAGAGCAAAAGATAGTCCTAGTCCAGTAGTGCCAAGAACAGTGAACGGGAATAAAACTGGGGCACTTTGTAGCAATGAGGACAGGGAAGAAGCTGCGACTTTAGTGACTACAGATTGATAGGGCAAATCAAGTGGTACATCCATGCAGGTAGAGGCACATGGGTAAATACAAGTACTACTTGTATATGCTTGCTGTAGTATGTTCCGTGTTCCCGCTCTTCTGCAGTCTGTCCTTATTGCTGGAACCTAGAACTGTCTGGAATGTAATGTAGCGGAGGGTATGACGACGATTGGGATGGGGCTGTGGTGGGGCAAGTCAGTACGGTGTGGCTGAGTCAAGGCAGACGGCTAAGTAGCAAGTACGCAAGACCGGGCCAACTGTAACAACAACAACAACAACAAAGTCTATAGATTTTCATCCGCAGCAAATCAGCCAGAATACTCTTATCAAGATATTTTTTTTGCTGAAGAATAGCCATTGCTTGGCTGTTACTGCTATCGCCTGCTGTTGTTGTGATTTGCTGGCTTAGATAAGTGGCTCATTTCGCAATAGGACTGTGCCCAAATGCAGCAACGCCACACCTTGGGCTTTGCAGACTAGTCTACTACTTATTTTATATTCGGATTAAATGGTGCTTATGTCTTGAGATGGCTTTTTGATTACTATGGTAGAGCAATGGAGCAGAGCAAGGGCTCTCTAAATAACTAGTGGTGCTGAAAAACATCTGATTACTAAGCCAGAACTCTAGTTACTCTAAAAGTCATTGTGGAGGACTGGGCCTAACAGGGAGCACCATACTAGCGATTTTACGATGCTTTTTGCTAATCCCAATACCATACCTCAAGACTCGCAGATATTAAACGTCATATATCTCGATATTACTCAACATCGCTTAGCTTATTTATTTTGCAGTGCGTTTTCACTAAAGTTGCATCACTCGGGACCTACTAGATTTGGGTGATGCAAATTTCTCTTGATTGTAATGCCTAGCAGATTTAGTGCTTTGAGCGACCAGTAATGGTCTAATTCTTCCGAGGAGGATGCGTATTGAAACGAGACTCTTGAACACAGAGGTTGACCATTTTGATAGTACTAAATTGACTTGGCGGAGCAGTAGAGCGAAGGGATTACCTACCCAAGTATGTATCTTACTTTTGTTTTAAAATGACTGGTCAATGCTATCAGGGAATGTCAACCTTGGCTGTTTGGACCACTCGCTGATTCTAGAGGTAGAAAGAGCCGGAAACAAGTATGGTCTCGATTCAGTCCATCGCTGCTTTTGACATCCAAAATAGCTCGTATATAATAGAGTATGTATGTCAACATTAGCACCTCAAGGTTGTTTGCTAAATTACATGCTGCTAAGAGATAGAAATGGAAAATATTATGCCTAAAAACATCAATGAGCACAAAGATTAGATTGACGCTTGGGTTTCTGTGCTATGAAGGAATAAACAAACAGTACGACTCGCCATGTGCTTTTTAAATGCAAGTAAAGCTTGATTTATAGAAAGACTCATAGCTATAACATTTATCTACTTGATTTTTTTTTAAGTGCGGCAAATACCACTTTTTAACTTGGTCTAAGTAGTGTGTTGTAGTGAGATGGTAATGAGAATGAGACAGAGCTCGTAGTCCATTTTTCTTTTCTGGCAAAAATTCGTACAGCTACGTAATAGCACCTTCGTGCTAGATATCTAATTGACCCAGATCCTAACGATGTACTAGGGCTTTTGATAAAGTGGGACATCACAAAACAAAGCGAGATCTTCTCCTTTTGTTAAAAGATCAAGGATTATTCTTGGTTATTATCAGGAAATCAACTTTTGCATTTTTAACGGACGTCTCCAATATTTCACCAATAGCATTCTTATATTTCGCCGTGTCCACTTTACAAGAATCAGCAAGAGTTAAAAGAGTCTAAAAGGCAGTGCTATCTATCGTTTATTGATTGTAGAATTGGAATGAGGCAACCGGAGCCTTTTAAAAAAACTGACTGTTGTTGAGCAAGTACATGAAAAGTAATTGTGGCTGAAGAGATAATTTCTTTAGCTAAAAATTAATAAACTTCACATCTATCATGAAAATTATCAAGATAATCATGAATAACAATGGCTCTACGTTTAAGCATTATTTAATGTGTAAAAGTTTAGCCCATCAGTAGTTATGGTATATTTCCTGAGTGATAGCAAGGCCTTGATGCATAACAACAGAACATATACCCTGGTAACCCTAATATGTACAATATTTGAAAGGGCCAAGGGCCTCTTTTTGAATCTGCAACTGTACAAGTGGTATATCTAGTAGCGGTCAAATTATCAAGCGACTTTGGGCTACTTCGAGCTAGCTTGAAGTTCTTATTTTGCGTGCAAATTATAGTCGCTGACAATTATGGATGTAATAATACTTTCTTGGTACTACACGCTGTGATGACAAGTGAGGCGTCGCTGACTAGCAGGCCTCACGGCCAGCCACAACTGTCCCTTCCTTCCTTTAATGCTTCCCCCAACAACTTCCGCTTGTTCCTCTCGAAAAGCTCTGCCGCCACAGTGAAAATAAGCGGGGAACAATGGAGAAATGTAGAAAGGAAAGAAAAAAGGGCCGTGCTTTTTTTTTTCTATCTTTGAAGAACTTTTTTTCTCCCCTGTCTTTTCACCCTCTTTCTACCCAATTCATATTCCACATTCTGATCATGTCTTCTATCACATCCTCAGCTTTGTTAAGGCAAACAATTCGATCATGCAGCCGCAGCTCTCTCTTGCAGCCTAAGGCGCTGCGGCCGACTGTGTCTTCATCGAGATATATGACTCACACTCCAGTTGCACTGATTGCTGCTCAGAGAAGGCTTGTATCGAGCTCAAGACAAGACAGTGCTCAGGTGCAGACCGAGGCCGCTGCCGCTGTGAAGCTTGGTGTTCACGATGTGGCCACGTCTGCCTCTGCTTCTAGTGGTGGTGTTCAGGAGGGAGATCATGAGAATGCCATGGCTGGTGAGTAATATACCACTATGATGAACCTTTTGCTCTCCCTCCATGGACACCTACCCAGTGTTGGCTCATTAATAACTTATGACTGACTAACCTCTGCTATTTAGATATTATGAAAGACGCTTCCAAGGAAGAAGGACGTCCTATCTACCTCGACATGCAAGCTACAACTCCTGTTGATCCTAGAGTCCTTGATGCTATGTTGCCTTACTATATTAGTGTCTACGGAAACCCCCACTCACGGACACATGCCTACGGCTGGGAAAGCGAACAGGCTGTAGAAGAGGCGAGAGGCGAAGTGGCTGCACTGATTGGTGCCGAACCCAAGGAGATTATTTTCACTAGCGGTGCTACTGAGAGTAACAACATGAGTATCAAGGGCGTTGCCCGTTTCTTCAACCGCTCTTCCAAAAAGAAGAACCATATCATCACAACACAAACCGAGCACAAGTGTGTTCTAGACAGCTGCAGACATCTACAGGACGAGGGCTTCGAAATTACCTATCTCCCTGTTAAAAAGGGCGGCTTGATTGACCTTGAAGACCTCCGCGCTGCTTTCCGGCCCGAGACGTGCCTGGTCAGTGTGATGGCTGTCAACAACGAGATTGGTGTGATCCAGCCTCTTGCGGAGATTGGTAAGATGTGCCGTGAGCGCAAGGTTTTCTTCCATAGTGATGGCGCACAGGCTGCTGGCAAGATCCCGCTGGATGTGAATGCTATGAACATTGATCTGATGTCTCTTTCATCGCATAAGATCTATGGCCCTATGGGTATTGGTGCTTGCTATGTGAGACGGAGACCCCGTGTGCGTCTTGATCCCCTCATTACCGGAGGCGGCCAGGAGCGTGGACTGCGAAGCGGCACACTGGCGCCTCCTCTGGTTGTTGGGTTTGGTGCAGCGTGCCGCATCGCCCGCGAAGAGATGGCGGTAAGTCTTGATTTTCCCACTTTCTTTTTGAATTCCCCCTACCCATCCAGGATGATGACTTGCTCCAATTATTTACATGCATGGCTTTCTGAATAACCCGTTTCGGCGTGGTATGTTGTTAAAAAGCAACTTCTGACACTGGTCCCTCAATCAACACTGATGTATTCCACTGCACTGTTTTGTGTGAACCTTTCTGATTAACAATTGTTGATTTTCTCTAGTACGATACCAAGCGGATCAAGACCCTCTCTGACCGACTTCTGAACGGCCTTCTGGCTATGGAACACACTAGCCAGAACGGAGACCCCAACCACTTCTACCCTGGCTGTGTGAATGTTTCGTTTGCCTATGTTGAGGGTGAGTCTCTTCTCATGGCGCTTAAGGATATTGCTCTTTCTTCTGGCAGCGCCTGTACTTCGGCCTCTCTGGAGCCTTCATATGTCCTCCGTGCGCTAGGCAACAGTGACGAGAGCGCACATAGTAGCATCCGGTTTGGAATTGGCCGGTTCACAACTGAGGAGGAAATCGATTACGTGTTGAAGGCTATGCGGGAGCGTGTGACGTTCCTGCGTGAGCTGAGTCCGTTGTGGGAAATGGTGCAGGCGGGAATTGACCTGAACACTATCCAATGGAGCCAGCACTAGTAGACCGAAATCGAGCTGGGAAAAAAGAACAGACCATAGGCTGGCTACCTAGCGGCTTACGTTTGATGCGCGATCACCCGGAACAGATGAGGGGAGGCGTCAATATTTATTCCTTTTTGTGTATCATTTTTATGGGCTGGGGGTTTTTTCAATTTTGATGATTTGGTAGTGGCGGTGTTGCTGTATGTTATATCCATATCCTTGCTTTTAATGACCAAGAAACCTGAAGACATGATGAATATTGCTTACTTGGCGGGACGTGTGAGCCGGGATGGGTTGGCCTCTTGATATGTAGTTGGCCTCCTTCTATTTCTATTCCTACGACGTATTGTGAAGCTATGAGTGGGTGAGACAAGCAAGCACCTGGGGGTTTCTGTTTTGAGAGTTTGCACCCGCACCGTGTGAATGCTTTCCTCATTGAATGGCTTTTGAGAGAAGTGGGTGGCTTTCGGTTGGCTGGACTTGTTGACCGCCGCAATTCTGCCTGCGTTGTATGAGGCATCATGGAATGGTGTAATCGTTGGAGATGATGTGAGGTCTCCTGATGTACGCGTAGTAGTCTGGCGCGAGATAGCTGTATTTTCTAACCGGGTGTTGATCTGGG
>JAWWXZ010000291.1:0-16784 GCA_038406795.1 Ceratocystis diversiconidia | reverse complement strand
TCTTCCATCATGCATACTTAAGCTGGAGTATTCAGGCTCAGGTTTACCCAGGGTTAATCCGACAAAAGGCAGATTCCCCACAATACCCATGCTCCATGTAGTTCATCTAACATTTCATCCAACACTTCCTCAGAAAAACCATGAGTTGAAGTCGACCTTGTTGATCATCGCTCATTTTGCTCTCGTTCTTACTCATTAACCATGCGTTTCTTTGGTATACTTTCTCTTTCCTTTCTGCTCATCGGGGCAAATGCAGGTGTCCTTGAGGATAACGGCTACACTTTCGAGACCCTTGGTAATGGGATCTGCACTGTCACCTCTCAGCATAGCTCCGATGTCAGCGAACAACCCGACAAATTTAAAATCAACACAGCACGCAAAACCATGACTGTCAAATATTTGAATGTTGCCCGAAATAGCGAATCTGACCCGCTACCCCATTTCGCGAAAATGGCTGCTGTCTGCCGGAAATATGATTTGGAGCCCGATGACCTGAATAAGGTTGTCATTGGAGCCCCCAAGGACTATTGTCTCCAAGAGGCCTTGGACAAATATCGCTTGATCCACTCTGATATTGAGGAAGATGAAAAGATTGATACGACTCTAACTCTCCCCGGAACGGACTCGGACTCGGACCCGTATGCCGATGTGTGGTTTAATCTCTGTGATTGCATGTCTTATGGAATCGTTGAACGTATGCTCACATCTAATTCCATTGTGGGTAAGATTTCTATCGAAGAGTACGATGACTCCTGTTTGATGTCCTACTTTATCCAGCCGAAATAGGGGGGTGACAAGTGAACGATTTACAACGTAGATGGATATACACAGAGATTCGGTGACTTTCAGATATGGAAGGGCTACCATCTAGGTAGAGACGGGCATGGTGGATGGAATAATAGACCCTAACCCTATATCTTTTCATCTTCGCTTCTCATGGATGCTTGCAAGGACCTGCACCGGCAAACAATAATTTTGAGTAGCTACGTCTGACTCTACTACATCCTTGAATAGCCAGCCTCGGGCCGCCCTAGGTCTAGCACTTCAACTATTTATAAAGAGACTGGTAACATAGCCAAGTTAAGACATCATAATTTCCCTTCGAAAGATGTAGCCATGCGTTCTGAGCATTGTTAGCCTCGGCTTCCTTGCCGGGACGCCTCGAGCAACAGAAAGATGGACTTCTATTCTAACTTGACTTGTCAATATGGCTTATGGTGAGTGAAACCCCAAACATGCCACATTTTTGACATGTATCTAATTTCAGAGAGCCTTTGTGAAATCAACTCTTGACTCCGCAAACTAAAAAATCAAAGCTAAGCAGAATGATTTCTCACAAGTACCTACGCCCATTGGCTGTGTGAGTACTATATACTGGGATTAGTACGAACCAATAAAATCTCGTTCACAGACCCACTGGGAGGAGTCTCAGAAACATGAGGCGCACTCCAATAACCAGCTTCAGTCATACTGGATTATAGCGGGTCTAGAAATTGCAAGAGAAGCAAGGACCTACGTCTTGCTATCGTCTACCCCACTCTTCCTGTAGATTTGAGCAAAAACATCTCCGATCAGCCTGGTCCAAATTTTGGATACCTTTTCGCCATATGCTGCGCAACATGACTATAGGTGTTGCGAAACAGCTGCCATTCATTTTTTATTTGCACACACAATAAACACGGGAGCGCTAAACTAGGCTAGTAGGTACCATCGCACTAGGTTCTCCTCTCTAGCTCGTCAGCTGGCCCTTCACTACTGTATTTGTGGGCGTGGGATAAACCCGTAAGAGCAGTTCTGACCTAATCGTTCAGGTTACTACCCTTCAAAGTATCAAAAACACCGGTTGCTTCCTTTGGTAACAACCCTTCCGGCCTCCTCTTTATCCTAACTGCCTTTCTTCTGCTTCTCATTCTGAACAGACTTTTCCCTCTTTTTCCCTCTTCTCCTCTTCCGCTGTCCCTCTCGTTCTCTTTTTTTTTTTTCATCTTTGCTTTATATCCGGATTCGCCGTTTGCAGACATTCGCCGAAAATATTTTCGGCTTTTTGGCGCTTGGAATTATTCAGCACCTCCAGCCATTGTGCTACGTTTGTGCCTTTCGAATAAAAGTTGGAAATGGCTGGCTCAGCAACGACTGCTGTCGCAGTCAAACCGTCTTTTGACTCCAAGTCTGGTAGGTCTTGAGCTAAAGCCAGATAGCGTGTGGGTGCTTTTCGTGGTCTTCAAAACTGACATGAGCTCATTTTAGGACGCCATTTCATCGGCGGCTTAGGCTCTGGTGTGACGTCAGCCATAATTCTCCAACCATTGGACCTCCTCAAGACTCGGGTGCAACAGTCAACAACCAACTCACTGACCGCCAATCTCAAGGCTATTCTCAAGTCGGACAACAAAGTCGGCTCCTTGTGGAGAGGCACTATCCCATCCGCACTGCGAACGGGATTTGGGTCTGCTATCTACTTCACAATCCTTAACTCTCTTCGTCAGAGGGCTGCCTATTTAGCTCCTCATGCTGGAAAACATGGGCAGTCTTCTTCAGCCCTGCCAACCTTGAGCAACTCTGCCAACATGGCCACCGGTGCTACTGCTCGTACCATGGCTGGTCTTCTCCTCATGCCTTTGACGGTTATCAAGGTTCGATATGAATCTACCATGTACTATTCGTACTCCTCGATATGGTGTGCCTGCAAGGATATTTACAAAACTACTGGTGTTCGTGGCTTCTTTTCTGGTTTTGGAGCTACTGCAGTTCGCGATGGGCCGAATGCTGGCATTTATGTGCTCTTCTACGAGCAGCTGAAGAAGCGATTCAGCAACTGGAATATTACCGCTGACTCGTCAGCCTATGTTGCGCCTGCTGTTATCAACTTCAGTGCTGGAATCTCGGCTGGCTCGGCTTGTTCAGCAATCTCTAATCCTTTTGATGCTATCAAAACTCGCATCCAACTCCAGCCGAATACGTACCGGAACACTTTTCAAACGGCTCGGAAAATGTTTGTGGAGAACGGTGTTGGCTCTTTCTTCCATGGTCTCGGTCTACGTCTGACCAGAAAAGCCCTTAGCTCGGCCTTGGCTTGGACTGCGTATGAAGAGTTTTTGCGCAGAATGGAGCGCCCTCGATTAGTCCCTCAAAGAGTTGAGTGAGAGGGAAAGGTTGAAGATTGAGATGCGTCTACAAAACTTGGAATTTGCTAAGCGCTTCTTGTATGATGCTGGGAGTAAAAAGAGGGGGAATTCATGGCAATGCAGGTTCATTGCTGTCGGTAATTCAGGTCCGCCATTTCATCCTGTCAATAACTCGAACCATCAACAAGCCGCCATGAGACTTAGTTATCAGCTCCATTTGTTGGCTATTGTATTATATCTTATTATATCGCTACTACAGTTACAGCTACAGTCATATCCATCACTACAAATTGAATTTAATTTTATTATAGTTGGAGACTAGTTGCCAAAAGCCATGAGCACGATTTATGAACAGGACCAAGCACTGAAATTACAAAGTAGGGCATCAGGTCTACAATTGCCAACTATCGGGCCCCAGCCAGGAACATCAGCAGCGATGGAGAGCGAGGCTTGCTGTGGCTCCTCTTGTGAGCTGCCTGCTCCTTGGCATCGTCGGATATTTTGTATTTGCGAGTCCGGCTGTAGCTACGGTGACGGTGGTGACGATAGTGTTCTCTACCTCGAGAAGTAGATCGATGTCTTTTTTTATGACATTGGCCAGTTTCGTCATAACTAGAACGCCCTGCACGGAGTATGCTAGTATGCTCCCATAGGTGGGCGCGCTCCCATTCGGGGACTTCTCGGGTAATGATGATGTAGTTGGGGTCCTGGCCGAAGGTTAGCACAAGATAAGATGAACTGGAGTTATAACCCAAAAAGGGGTCAACAAAACGCTGGGCTTTCTAATCTAACCTGATCAAATAAGAAATTGATGTTAAAAGCAATGAGTGTCTCGACGGAAATATAGCTGCGATGCATGCGAGTGTAGGTGGGCTGGAGTGGCTGTGCTAGATAGCCGCCGGCGTACTGATCCTGGTATGTGGTGAGCGCAGAGTCATAGTCTTTGTAGTCAGAGGCGTGTTCACACTCGTGGTCGACCTTTTTGCCGCTGACGATGGAGGCTATAGTTTTGCTATCCAGGCCAGAAGCCGCGAGACGTTCCTCAAGGCCTCGCTTGACTTCACGATCAATGCGCTCTTTTTCCTCGGCCTCAAGTCGGATGCGGTCGGCTTCTTTGAGCTTGTACTGCTCAATAGCCCGACTCTCAATGTCTTTGCGTTCCTTCTGTTCCCGCTCAGCCGCTTCAGCCTCCTTTCTTCGGCGCAGCTCGAGAGACTCGGCCAAGCGCTTCTCAGCCTCTTCGGCTTCCTTGCGGTGGTTAAGTTCGTCTAGTGTTTCTTTTGCACGCCGAAGATTTTCTTCCTCTTTGCGGCGCTTTTCTTCGAGCTCTTTTTCGTGGCGGCGATTGATGGCGTTAAGCTCCTCCTGAGCGCGATGCAGACTTGCGCTCTCGGTACGGCGGCGTTCATCCTCGATACGCTCACGCTCACGCTCAATTTCATCCAGCTTTTGGCGGGCTAGACGGAACTCCCCGGCTTCTAGACGTTCTTTTTCTCGGCGCGCTGCATCTCGCTGTTCTTCTTGCTCACGCCTTAGGCGCTCTAGTTCTAGGCTGCTTGTGGCTGCATCCATTCGATCCTTCATGGCCATCTTTTCAAGGCGTATTCTCTCCTCGAGGGCATGGCGCTCGTGCATTAATGCTTCTTCTAGCTTCTGGCTGTCAAGCTTGTACTTTTCGAAGATGCCCTGGTCGTCGAGCTTTACTGTTAGGTGATGTGGAGAATGACGTGAACACGATCTCCGTGACGACGATGAGGACCCGCAAGAGTGACTCGAGTGAGGCCGGTGATGTCTTGGCTCGTGATAGGATATAGGCACCATTTCCTGATGCGAAACATTAATGAAGCTAGTGTTTGGAGGATATCCCAGGTTTGGATTCTGATGTTGTGTATAAAACTGGCTTCGGTTCTGGTGACTGTTATGAACAATGGGCTTTCGCCGGGCTTGATAGTGGCGATCGTGGCTACTGTGCTCATCATCCGAGAACTTGTTGTTGACAACAGTGTTGTACACCACAGGAGTCTCCGGGGCAAAATGGGTTATGGGCGGAGGCACGGGCGAGTGCCGGCCAGAGTGCCAACGCTCAGTAGACTTGAAGCAGTCTATTTCGCTGTCGTCATCATCATCGCTGGTGTAAACTATATCTGCAGGCCCAGTCTGATGAAACCGAGAAGGACCCAGGTCGTAGGAATATCCGTCATTTCTATTGTGAGTACGACGGTGATGTCGGGATTTCACGTACTTATCCGAGTCACTGTCTGAGGCATAGTGGGACATGGCGGAATAATGCGAAGCAAGATAGAGAACAGAGAGGAAAGCAGATGGGAAAAAAAGAGGCGGCAAGGGGGAAACTTTGCGTTTAAGAAGTGATAGAGTGTGATTTGGTAGTGAGTAGCAAGCGCCAAATAGATCAAAAGCTACGTGACTGGAGCGAGTAGGAAAGAAAAGTAGAAGATTACTGAGAAGAGATTGGAGAAATAAAATACGAAAGGGTGCAAGGTAGAGAAGGGATGGGAGACAAAATTCTGACGACTAATATGGCACAAAGAAGATGGTGTCGATAAATTCAGCAAATTGCAATGAAGAATAAGAAGTGTGGTATCAAGTGGCGTATTGTGTGCATAAAAGAGATCACAGCCAAATACGATGAATGAGGGAGGCGGTCAGGGAGCTTATCGGGTGGGATTTATGGCAAAAGCCTCACTGGTAGGGCGTAGGCAGGAAGTGGCAGTAAGAGAAGGCAGACATTTTGGCAGAGGTGAGGGAGCCCCCGCCGTGCTGTGTGCTCTATGGTGTAGTATCACTACTATTACGGGTCTAGGCTAGGCATCATCATCATGATAAGGTGTGAGTGGGTGATGACAGGGATTAGAGCTCCTGGTTGAGTAAATGGGAGACCTTCTTCGCTTATCCACAGGGCAAAAGGAAAAATAAGAGGAAGGAGATTAAAGAGGACAAAGAGAAACGTTCTAGACATCTTCCGCCGGAGACACTGCGCTTGCACGGCTTTCATTGGCTTTCATTGACTTTGATTGCGTCGCATTTTAGCCCTGTTCATCGGCCCCATCACTTGCAAGGAAGCGATTTATGACGTAATTATGTAATAGGCTCTATATAGTCCAGCAGCCCTATCTGAGGATTATTGGCTGTTAGAGATGCGCGTCCTTTGTTAAAGCAGCACACTATGGATTTTTGAAACTGCTGACGCCTACTTGTACCTTATAATACCAACTTTAAGCCTCGATGGCCGCTCGGCTTGTACTTAGATCAAGTAAGCGTAGGAGACCGCATAGTTTGGGGTACGTTAGGCATCCATGTCCAAGGAGCTATTATTTTTACTGCTTCCAAGCTCCTCATGATTCTTCTCATCTTGGCCTACTACTAGCATTCTTTAAGTAAGTAGAATAGTCCCAGAAACCTGACCTCATTACTATTTCAGCTGCAGATATAGGTTGTCACGGGTCCAACTTTTTTGGGGCCATGTGAATGTCAGCAACAGCCCCATGCATCGCTTACAGGGGCTGTGCTTGGCATTTGGTTTGTCGCTTACGATTCACCACTATTGTGTCGTAGAAATGCGCTCTGTTTAGTTATCTTGGCTGTAGTATGGGCTACAATTCTGATGTTCAATGTTCCTTGCCTATGGCTATATGCGCTGCGCTATAGCTAGTAACACAAGGCTTATCCCCCTAGCGAGCATATACGAAAGGCGAAGGGAACTATTCACCTTGAGGCTCACAGGGGTGGGTATTGCTTCTACAGTATGAAGGCTAACCGAGCGCCTAGCGCCTGTTTGATGTATGGTATAGAGGGCGAATAGATAGACATAAGGAACTGGAGGTTAAAGGCCGTGGTCTCGCTAGATTTCGTAAGCCCATTCAGAACTCGAACTTCTGATATCCCATAATAAAAGCTTCGGAAGGCCTAACTCATTCGTGTAGAAGATTGAGCAAGGCCATTTTGTCTCCTCAACAAGCCCTTATGCATGTGTGCAGAAGGCCGCTGTAAATGATCTGATATCGCTATTACTACCACCCACCGGGAAAAAAATCGAGCTCGTTGGACACTTTAGGAAAACCGAATGCTTAACTGTAACTAACTCTGCAGCACTGTGCTAATATCACCGTCTTGCAGAATCTGTCAGGGGTGTCGTCAAGGTGCATCAACAGAACCATACAGAGATCTGCAAAAACTCAGCCTCCAACCCCCTGGTGTGCAATAGGCTTGGGAGGCCATCTGATCGGGTTTGCCTAGTCTACGCGTGTTTGTACAATGCTACAGGAGAGGCCAGGGCTCTAGCTAAGCTAGGTTCTATGTCAAGGCCTCCGACTTCGCCACATTCCGGGCCGAGACTTTCATAATTCTTGGTGCCAATCTTGCACAAGCTGACCAAATTCGCTTAACTCGAGGATGAACTATTTGTCCATGAAGATCACCGTGAATGAGTTGCGGTGACATCTTATGGAAAGCTGGTTGCTGCTAGCCATTTCTAGTGTAGAAGGAAGCTCACCTCGCTATATAGATCACCAAGTTTCCTCTAGATATATGGCTTCGTGCTTTATAGCGCCATAGGATGCGCCTAGAGGCGAGAGATTAGTATTAGAAGCGACAGTTGAAATATAGACTAATTCTTGACTTGCCCTTTGCATTTTGACAGTCTTGGAAGGAAAGATTATTGTTGAAAACAATGATAGATGCTAAATGCAGTCTGCAAGCAACTTAGTTCTCTTCGTTTTGATTACAGTTTGAGCTTTCTTTTTCTAAGAAAAGCTACTCAGGCAGCCTTAATTCACCAGGTAGATACTCTAAATAGCACGGTCTTCAGGGGTACTTATAGCGCACTACTATGAGCTTAAGATATCCTCACATCAAGAATTGTCAGAAACGGAGAAGCCATTTGAAGTGAAGCATCGTATCTCAAAGAAGTAACTACAAAGGAAGGCACAGACAGCCCAGCAGGATAGTGGAGCTCTCATAGAAGATAAATTTCATCTTCTACCGCTAACCTATACCTCAGCCTACGACGTCCGCGGATGTATCTAGGTGCGTAATAGCAGCTCGGACCCAGAAATACAATCCCCGATAAAACAGCTTCGGGTAACATGGCATCCTAGCCACACAAACCATCAGTACGCAAGCTTACATCACATAAGCTGTGGATGCACAGACTCCGGCTACACGAGACAGCAAGACAGTCTCAGAATACATGGTGCTACCAAACACCACGGTGTAGTATGGCTTGATAACTCTACGGCCATGTCGTAGTGCTCAGCATTTAGAATACCACGGGACTAAAGACCATGGAATCAGACAAGTTTTAAAGATGAGGGTCGGCGGGTATCTAGATCAGATTTGTGTAACAGTGTCTCGTAGTTTATTAGGTGTGGTATCGCGAGAACTGCAACACTTATCGATTGATAGTGCTATATTGTTGAAAGAGGAAACCAAGATACAATTCTATGTAAAGGCCGTGGCAATCAAAGCATTTTCCGAGACCCTGACTTAGATGGTTCAACAGGGTATGATGACAATATACTCTCGCCCATAGCCTTCGAAGGGAAGATAACAGTCTATCTTCATTGCACTGTCTATCTTACAGGACAAAAGAAGAGTATATGTAGTAAGCGCAAGGCAAGGGCGTACTAAAAAGGCTTCTCTAAATGTTAATCTGAGGACGTGCAGGAGGATTATGCTTGACGCTTGGATAATCCCCTATTTGAAGTCGAAGGCCTTCGAGCGAGCAACGTTGAGGTACATCGGAGCTATGGTTGTGTGTAGATTCGCTTTTTTGCGCATCACACTATCCAAAGAATTTCATAGATATCTTGATGCTAGAACAGCTCAACAGTAGTGCAACCCTATTTGCCATTTAGAAACCTAACGCCTCATCTCTAATTGAATAGCGAACTAGGCGTAGTTGCATTTTTCTCTGCAGCTAATGAATGCGAATTAAGGGGATCTCAGATCGTGAGCTGACGGAAGCTAAGCAAAAGCGGCTTGCAGCACGCTAAGACAGTCTTTATAGCCAGTGAAAAGAAGGCAGGATAATGATGGTTAAATGGTTTGATTGAATTTTTGACCAGCAGTCAATTAAAGAGTCAGTGTTCTCAAAACTACACTGTTAAATCTCGCGAGGCTTCTCATTAAGAAAAAGGTGAGGAAAGCCAAGTTTGGCACCAAACGCAGTGTCTACGAAATGAATACACGAGATCCCATGTTTAGCGCCGCTTACTGAATACCAGTATTTTCCTGATTCCTCCGGAAACTAGATTTGTCCTTTTGAAAATACGGTGCTTAGAGCGTCACTAACTGGGCGAAAGAGTCAGTTTTTCTTACAGAGGAAACCAATAGTCTCAAGTTACGTGTCTCAGAATCTGCCATATACGCCCGGACTGATAGAGGAAGGGGCGTTGCCCAGGCCAGGGCAGTTAGAGTAGCCCTAAAAGACCCGGGTGAAAAGAGGCGGTGCTTCTTTGCTTGGGATGAAGCATCGCTCTGAATAACTGAGAACTCGATCGTTTGGCTTCGTTTAAATGCTGCTGCGCCTTAGGTAAGAACGCTTATGGAAAGTCGGTAGTACTAGATATTTCGATGGAAAGTCTAGTGCCTACATACTGAGGATGCTTCAGGCAGCAGTTCCCCTCAAGCATCAAAGAAATGCCTCGCAGCATGGAACCACATCAGTTTTAGAAAACTGAACCTAGCAATAAAATATCACTAATGAAAAGTGCTTGGAAACAATGCACTCTGACTTCAATACCGTGATGTAGGTTCTACAGGCAAGCTGTGGGAGAGGAGATTTTATACATCATAACATAACAGCTACAGAGATATATATGATGGCTAGAAGTGTAAAATCCTTTCGCTGTACTGATGGAAATCTTGTAGCAGGCGTTCCAGAGCTAAATATGACAGCTAGGCGATGTAATTTCCTTCTTTTTCTCCATTCCGGAGATGCTGTATATCTGATCGTACTCCCTATGTTAAAAAAGGCAACATCCAAAACTAGATCTCATAGTACATATTAGGAGGACGTCATGAATGTTCTTGAATTTAGAAGAAGAGAGATCTGTGATTTCTTAGCTCTTGTGTATTTATCTAATTCTTGGCAAGAGTGCAAGTCTCAAGCAATTTATATAATCCGCACAACGGTCTAAGAAAAGCCCTCCATGTCTGATACTAACCCTAACACATGGTTAAACTTAGTCAGGGCTATGATCATAATAACCCTAGCCTAGATTACGAACAAAATCGTTGTCACATCCCACAACGTGCAAATCAACATATCCTCAAAAGCATACCAAGTGCTCGCCTCCCTACTGAGAAAGCGAACTTGGGAGATGTTGTTACTATAAGAAAAATTCACACCAGTATTATGAGGAATAACCACGGCAGTCCTGAATCCTCGAACCAACCACAATAAAATCCAGCTAACTCATACCATACATAATATAGCTGTACTTATGTTGGCGACATGACGTTGAGCCTAACTAAGACTGTGAAAGACACCTAAGGGACACTAGTAGATCACACTAGATCTTGTAAATAATTTGAATTAAGAATCTAAAAGGGCTAACCACCTCAATGAACTAGGAAGTAGTGTAAATATTACACTGAGAAAGCTATAAATCAACCTACTCGTTCATGAATTATCAGATTGATTACGCCCAGAAGTCGGATACATTTCCTTGAGGAATAGAGAGCAAATTGAAGCGAAGAAGATACAGGAGAATTTCTTGATGCCTCACAGGCTAAAGGCTTACAAGATATCGATTAAGCCAAACCTTGCGAAAATTGCAAAGCGTCATAACTAATGAGAGAAAAGAAACGGAATTGTCTTGACGAAAGAACCCAGTGAGCAGGAAGGTGGTGCAGATGACCGAGAGACACCACCCCGGCGCAGCGGTGAAGTCCACGAGAAAGTCCAAGTGGAATGCACTTGGACTCGGGCGAAAGAAAGGCTGCGACCTGCACTGCTGCCTTTGGAATGGGCATTGACAAACCTACGGGGCTGAGGGAGAACCCTAGAGCTGGGCCAGAGCTCTCTGGGCTAAAGAACGAGAAGCCAAGAAAGCAAGTAGAAGGAGGATGGTGTTTTCTACTTGAAATATTAGGTGTCGGACAGGAAGGATAGATACCTTGTGGCAGGGGAGCATTTCTGGAGTGAAGGCACTAGACGTATGCCAAGGTAGGAAAGGAAAGAACAAGAAAAATAAATTCAACGCTATCCAACTAAAAGGGAGGCTGAGTGCGGTGATGTTTGTGTTGGGGAATGTGCACAAAGATCTCTTCTTGGCTTAGTCCAAGCGGAGGAAAACGGGGTATTAAATATTCGTTGATAAAAGCACCTCATCAAGCCCCCAGGGGAACTTGATCTCGACGAGGGGATGAGAGAAGACATAGACAAATGTATCTTTAGGGCAAGCTTTTGGTATTTCCTGAGGATTCCCTTCGTAGAAAGCTGCTAGGAACGGCCAAGTGGGGATGAATCCATGTACCTACCCAATCTGATCGATTGTGAATGCGAATATATCATACACTAGAAGTCGTTCACCATTATTTCTACACAGTGCCAGTAAATCCTACTATTTATCAGCAGGTTGCTCACACTATCCAGACATCGCATGAAATGTCTTCTTTTAGGATAGTTAGTAGTGATGAATGAATCCTAGTAGCTATTTCACCTCATCAAGTGACTATGAAGACAAATAGAAACATACTACAGCACCTCAGTTTCTAATGCAATAGTTGGTATTTGGAATTTTAGCTTGTGTTGCTATTTGTTGTCGACAATATGTGCCACGCAATCCATCCAAATAGGCCTTTCAATCCGTGCATAGAGACGAAATGACACATTTGTGTAGGCATGTCTCTGCCCTGTGAAAATGTGGAGGCACTTTTTTTTTTAGCTGTATCTATGACGTAGTGCAAAAGGGTTAGACGAATTGTACTCTTTAATCAGGCGGTAAAGGGTCCATATTGCAAATGAGTTTTAGTCCGTTGTAGTAGTTGTGTGTTGTTTTAAATTCTGTGTCACCCAAGTGTCTAGCATAAGCTATCAAACTCAATCCTTTGGTAACACAAAACCACAGTTCATCAATATTGCTCTCGTGCATGATATTTCCCATCGCAATAGATAGCATTCTTCTTTATATATGCGATGATAATGAGTAGGCATATTGAGTGCTTTTTTTGGATGTTGAAGGCTAGGCAGGATGAAATTCCCCTCAAGGTTCGTAGTAGAATCATGACGACAAAACTATTAGGCTAGGCATCCATTGCGGTAGAACTTTTAGTCTGGTCTCGACAAGACAATTGGGCAGGCATTTGCCTTTGACAAGATGAAGAGAAAAGGGATGAAAGGAGACAAAAAATAGCCGATGCATCAAGTTACATGTTCTAGCAGGCCACCACTCCCAAAGCGCCAGCATATGCATAGCATGCCATGCGGCTTCTAGCCCAGGTACTTATCGGATGAACTCCTTTCTCATCCAGAGCAGATAAACAAGGTGCTTTTTCCAATATACCTTTCTTATTTTCCGCTACACAGACTAGAGCCCTTAACTAGTGCTGTTTGCTCTCTACCATTGGCTTCTGAAGGTACTCATTGGTGTAGCCGACGTGACCACATCAAAACAATTCTAGACCAGGTACTTCTTTTCTTCCTAATCGGGAAACCTAGATGCAAATATGGCAATGGTGTGATCGATACACGTACCTTTAGTCCTAACGTGTTGAATTTGACAAACAATAGTTCTAGGCGGTGAGCTTCAGTGCTACTTAACAGAAACTTGACTAGCGGAGAAAGTTTGATGACTCTTATCTAGGCGGATTGATGCATGTTCTTTGACATTGCAGAATAGTTGAGTGCAAGCCTAGAAGGAAATAATAGATTCATTGATTTTTGAAATTACTATGTGTCGAGTCGATATTCTGAGCCAGCTCTGACTGAATCATTACCCCTGGCTGAGTTCGGGAAAACACTTGTGATGGCGGTTGCGATGCAAATTGATATGGATAGCTGTACATAATGCATGTAAACAAAGAGTCACGTTCATGGCATTCATATATATTGGGTGCTTTACTTGACAGTGTGAGAATAGAATTATGAAGTTTAATCAATTCTGTACTTGATAGAAAAAACTACCTTCAAATAGTCTTCATTCTAGTCGAGCTGTGTGTAAATGAAGTTGTTGAGTTTGGTGGCCGACTTTTTATTTTGCCTGGTGAAAGGGTGGTGGTGCATAGTAACAAGATTGTACAATCTTTGTTTAAAGAGTGAGAACCATCCAAGTATTTTCAGAGATGCTCGCCTCATAGCGATCTCAAAGCCTGGACACTCGCACAATGAGCCGTGATCGTATCAACTCATATCACTCCTACCCACTCTGTGAAAGGTCCTATAGTAAGCTGTGGCTAAAAGGCTTGGGGAAGAAGCAATCGAGAAAAAGTTATCCCAAGGAACTACATCTACGCAATACCTAAGAGGGCAATCACTATTGAACCGCATGGAAGAGTAGAAGGTGCGCAGGACTGGAACAAGGTCACTTCTATCCTGGCTTTCGATATACAAGGCGCATACTAAGCAGTCGAGCCAGTGGGGATGGAACCGCAGCTATCTAAAAACTAATGGCGGGCTAAACTGTGTCGGTGGGTGAGAAGGCTCATGGAGGTAAGGGCTGCCCGCATGCAGTTAGAAGAAGGATGGACTACGACACAGTAGGAGGCTCACTCCCCCAAGGGTCACCAGTCTTACCAATCCTACCAATGCTGTTTATGGCCCCCCTCTACTAGAAAGTCCCACTCCTCTCAGGTTAAACGTACGTTAGGGCACTGGTAGCTAGTGGCTAATCTTTCTAGAACGACTGCTGGAACATCAAAACTATGATGGACATGGTGAGAACATGGACATCATAGAACGGCTTGGTCTTCGACGTGTGAAAGTCAATGCTCCTGTATGTCAAAGCCTGGAGGGAGGTCGCTGATAATCCTTTTATTATGGTGGAAGGAATGGGCATGGTCCAACCCACACTAGCAAAGAAGTCAATACAATGGCTGGGACTTCACCTTGACACCAACCTCCTCTTCAACGCGCACATTGAAAAAGTAGCAGCAGACATCAACCGAGTAGCTAACAGCATGAGATATCTGGCTAGATGCTACAGAGGAGCAGATGCGAAATGCATGCTAAGCACAGCCCATGTGTGTGCACTGAGCAAGGAACCTTTTGCAATAAGCGCATGGATGAGGACTGAAACGGCAAAACCACCCGTAGACAAAACGAACATCGTAGCTAGAAATTGTCTAAAGGCAACCCTACCCATTTATTATACCACGCCAAGGGGATAACTACACCACGCGGCAGGATTCCTACTAATCAAACTCCTGTAGTAGGACCAAAAAAAAAAACATACGCTGGCACAAACCATCTAATGGCCGTAGCCCATGGGAGTAATGTGCCGGAAGGTGGCAACAATAAATATTATTCAAAAAGTATGTAGCCATCCATTAGTCCTTAGCCCAGTTAGCGGCAGCCTCTAGGTGGGTAAACAAATATGTTACCGTTGCATGGCCTCCATGGCCGTATGGAATGACTGATCTGGTATCGGACTTGTCATTAGGGTTGGTTTGAGGCAAACAGACCCTTTCAAGCCGTTCAACTCCGGCGTGGTCATCAGTCCACCCACTGGATAAATTTATGTAATGCCAGTCGGGTATCTTCCCTAATTCATTAAGAAATCAGTGTCTCTGGAGTTCTTTGTCTTTGAATATTATGCCAGGAGTTAAGGCGCCACTGTCAACAGCAGCAGCGTCGATGAATAAGGTCCAATGTTGAGTTCGTGTTCCCTTGAGAAGAGTCTTCCACTTCAGGCTCGCGCTTCCAACTACCAGGCTTCCAGCCTTAACACACAGAGTCTGGTCGGTCAAATTTCAAAACTATAGTGAAAATAGAATTAGAGACTTGCCAAAATCAACCATGATGCCTCCTTCCCCAATGTCAATACTGTTCTCGGGCCGAATCTAGCCATACTGGCCCTCCCTAATATTGAAGCTCTAATGCACTCCTTTAAACATGAATCAAACCTATTAGCTTCTTGACGTCTATCAATATTAGACTAAGGTACGAATGGTGATCAATGAATCCAACTGCCCAGTTGCGTCCTAATTCCTGTTGGTCGCCTTGTTGTCTTATCAGGCCCATAACGCAAGCACGAATCTGATTATAGGACAGAGCTTACTCCAGAGACTCCACACAAAGAATCTTGAATGGAATTTGTCTTCTTGATTTTTAGATAACCGTTGGTCAAGCTTGATTTGCTCTTTCACAGACACCTGAACATTAAGTCTGTCGATTAGAGTGGTTCGAGACACTCACTGTCGCTGAGACGCCCTAGAGGGTGAAAAGTCATTGTCAGCGACATCCAATATAGACCAAGCCATGTCGTCTTCTATATATTTCCAACGAGGCTGCCATGAAGGCATTATTATCATGCAGTGAGAGGCTGTCTGAAATAATATTGGAAAATAGTGGTGAGGAAGTTGGGGATTGAAGCGGTAGTATTCCTTATTACTACACACATATGTCTATTTCCTACGTAACAGTTTGAGAATAGAATTAGAAATTTTAATTGATCCCATACTTAATAGAAGGCACTATTTTGAGATAATTTCTATTCTGATCACGTTGTGTGTAAATGAACGTGTTGGGTTTTGGTAGGCGATTTGCTATTGTGCCTAATGAAAGGGTGGTGCGTGGTATGTATCAGAATAAACAGACAACCTGATTGGTGCAATACTCACCCTAATTTAATGAAGCTGGATCTCCCTGAAAAAGAGACGATGGACATGTTGATTTGAGGAATGGTTTCGTAATGCTTCCCTCTTAGCAGAGCAGTGTGATCGATATGGCCAGTGATCTACCCGTGGACTGTGACACAGGACAAGTCAATTAGCCGTAAGCCTCAAACTCCGCTCTTGCATATGAAAGGTTCGTTGTAGAGAAAGGTGTTGACTTTCTGTGTGCGAGATAGCTATTGAATAGCAGGATAACATGGTATTACAAGTGGAAACTGGCCTGCCATAGAATGAGATGGGGGTATAGAAAGACTAGGAACGGAGCTTTTTTCTCCAAACACAGTCGACCGGCTACCAATGGCTCTAAAATCCGAATAGGCGCGGAGCTAGACATCCAAAAATCCGGGCGTTTGCTTGTTATTTCCGGGTTTTAACAAGAGGCTTTTAGAGGCCGAAGTCCAGCCTACAAGGTTGAGAAGCGAGCTGTTAGGACATGGTTAAGCCAACATGAGGGCAAGAGCGCATCACTACAATAATCCCAGGTACAAATTTCCCATAGCCGAGAGAAGAAGAAGGGGAGTCGATTTAATGTACGTAGCTTTACGACACGAGCTAGCGTTAGCTTGGCTAGTATCATGTGCTACGATACCTTCGTGAGCATAGCTGTTGTAAATCGTGATATATTTGTTCTTTGTTCAACTTAGTCACTTTCTTTCACGAAATCAATACCTAAGTAGCTTTAGAGACATAGATAAGATTGGATAGCTTTGATGAGCTCAAGAGCTACCTCGAAATGTATATATAATGGTGCTTCACCTGACACTTACTTGTCTCTTTTCTTTGTTCTTCAGAGCAAACTCAGGC
>JAWWXZ010001225.1:0-16914 GCA_038406795.1 Ceratocystis diversiconidia | reverse complement strand
CCCCCCCCCCCCCCCCCCCCTTCGACCCCCCTTTCCCTCTGGCATTTTACACCCCCCCCCCTTCTTACCAGAATGACCGGTCTTGCGTCTACCCTGGGGCTCTACACAAAGCGTCAGGAGGGAGGACAGGGCAAAGTGTCTCTTTCTCCCCAAGGGCACTAACGGTTGTCGGCGCCCCAACTTTTCGGGGGTTTTTTTTTTGGGGGGGGGGGGGGGGGGGTGTGGGGGGGGGGGGGGGGGTGGTGGTGTTGATGAAGAAGAGATAGAAGTCGTAGCAGTAGCAAATCTCGACTCTTCTAATCATGTTCGCACGTAGCAGGTACACACGCACTCACCTTCCCCTTCTCTGCCGTCTCTGTCAGCCTTTTATTCATGGTTTCCTGATCTTCCTCCCCCGCTTGCCAACTTCTCTCCCTCCACCTTCCCTTGCCCGTTGTCGTCTTGTTTGGGTTTATGGTTTGATTTGTTCTGGATTGGGGTAAGTAGAGCGTTATCCCAATTTGCCTGCTTGATTGCCTGGCCTGTGACAAGAAAAGCAGGGCTTATTTTTTGATCTTTTTTATCTCTTCTCTTGTTGTCTTAGCTTTGGTGTTTTATTATTTCCTCCTTCTCCTTTCTCCAGAGATAAAAAGGCCCTGTGCCCCCTCCTCAGAAGCGCCTCCCTAACCGTACTAATTTTTTCTTTTCCCTCGATTCTTCTCTCTATATCGACTCTTTAGACCGCCGTCATCCTACATCTTTCCACATCCTCTCTCTTCTCTTCTCGCTCTCTCGCTCTCTCGTTCACTATCTCCATTGGCTCGGCACTGCTACTACCTACTTTCTCTCCATCTTTATACATAACAAATCTCTTGACCAACCCGCTCCTATTGACCTCTCCCTCTCTCGGCTACCAAGACCACACTCTTATAGTCTCTTCTACTTTGACGTCGACATACAGATAGGCTCATCATGTCTTCCAGTCAAATCGTGATCCAGGCTCCCATGCCCCGCCGCTATCTGCACGTGATCAGCTCTGAGCAGCTCTTCTCTGGGGTCGACGCTTCTCTCCGCACCGAGGTCTCATCTTCAACCCCAATCAGAGACTTCCATGGCGAGGACTACAGCGTCCCTGCTCCTCCCCCACCCTCGCCCGTTTCATTCACACATGACTGTTTGCCAACTGCTATCCATAATTAATGGAACCTACTCCTTGCAAAGTTGATCGTGACGACTTTGGCCCAGTGTCAGGTCTTGCATCTAGACTTCGCTTTTAGGTGAGCGCTCCGGCAGTGCTCCGCTTACTTTTATTTGTTTGCTTTATGTGTTTCAGTGGTTCTTGGGCTGGATAAATATCGGCGTTTTCTTTTTTTTTTTTTACATTGCCCGTATTATCGGTGGCAGACTTAGAGCTATTTGGTATTTTACAGAGATTCCTTTTTTTTCGTTTTCCTTTGCATAATTTTTCCACTTCTGCTTTCGCAAAAGATTGAAGGTTTTGTCAAGCTCGGTTGATTCAGTGGGAGATCGTTTCTTCAGCCTGATATAATCGGAAGATCATGCCTTGTTTTCCTTTTTAGGAACCAGCCAACTACCGATCTAGATTGTTCTAGGGCTAGTCCATCCATCATGGTATTTTCACGACAATGTTGTCATGAAGCCAGCTTTTTTCATGTCCTCTTCTTTGATTGGATCAAATTGAACATAATACATTCATCTTGCCACATTTATCTGGATAGTGCGTAATTTCATGCATGACAAAAGCACACCTGGCTCACTTTGAGCTGTCGGACGCCAATTTGACGACAAGCCGACTTTGTATATATGATCTCTCGGCTCGGGTAACCCTATGGTTGCCAGTCCAACTGTGTGTATTGTCTGTGGTCATTTTCGACAGCAAGTTGTCGTATCACTTTGAGCACATTCCAGCATATATGTCCAGCAGATGTTCACAAAATGCATATAAATATTTATGAAGACCAAGAGCGCACAAAGCTACGCGCTGTCATTACCCTGAGCGCGAAATCCCAATTTATCCAAATGGGGAAGGTAGAGACCCCACCCTTCACTTACATTTCATGATACTGGCCAATCAAGACGCGTACACCGAAGAAAGAAAACGCGCTTCAGGGGGGACGTGTTCTTGGTTGTCGTCGCGATTTGCTCACTTCCGTGGTAACGGGTCAAGGGTATGAAAACCGTCGCCCACAGTTGATGGAGGGGGGATTTGTTTACACAGAACAAGCCTAAACCAGCCTTTCCTTTTTTTTCTGTTCTTTTTTGCTCTGTGTCTTCTCAAATTCCATAGCTTCAACGGCGTCCATTTCGTTTTTTCAACTGTTGTTGTTTACTGAGCAACAACCTTCATAAATTCTTTCTACAGCAAGCTTCATCCGTTCTTTATCCCACTCGCTTTGGTTTCCTGCATTTCTGACTGTGTAGTTGCTATACCACCTCAGCAGCCATCCTCTCCTTCAATTGCTCTTTCTATACTAACCTCATCTCAATTGTTGCTCTCTATCGCAACTTCTCTTGACCATTCTTGTCTCTTTGTTTACTTTGGCTTATACTTGATTGTTTCTACATTCGGACGCTTGATTACCATGGCTCGTGTGGCTACCAGAACCCGTGCCGCGATGGCAACTGCCTCGCCTGCCGCTCAGAAGGAAATCATGGCCTATGGCCGTACCATCAAATCTGCAATTGCCCCCTCCCCGCTGGACGCGAAGAAGGCTGCTTTCATTAAACATTCTGCCACCACGACTGCACCAATTGCTGTCAACCTTAACCCAAAGAAGCGGAAAGCCTGTGGCTCAGACGAGGCTTCATCGGACACAGACTCGACTGTAGAGCCTGTAACACCAGTCAAGGTGGTGAAGCGCGTGCGAATTCAGGAACATGTTGACTCTGCGGAAGTCAAGATTCCCGCTCCCATCTTTACTACACCGTCGAAACCTACCCTCACACTCCCTTTCAGCGGATCACAAACACCTACATCGACAGAAAAACGCGTTACGCGCACTCCCAGAAGTGGCCGCACCGACTCCGCTCGTGTATCTAAACGCACTGTCAAGAAGACAATTGCGCCGCCCAACAACAGCCGAATCGAGGATTTCTTCAAGGCCGTCCGCCGTAAAACCAAGAGCGGGCTTCCCATCGAATTCGATGACTTTCTTGGTTTACACACGGCATTCATGCGTACTGTCGTGCTGCAGATTGCTCATAATGGATCCTCGGATATCCTCAAGCTCCGCGAAGTTCTGCCCCAAGTGACTCGCTACTGGGGAAAACGCCTTGTCACCATTGAAGATATGCGCCGTATTGTGGCCATCCAGACATACAATGGCTGCGCATCGCCATTCGATGTCATGGAGTTTGGCTCTCTGATGTGTCTGCGCCTTACCACCGACCGCGCCATAGATGTCGCTGCTGTCTGTAATGCTTTTGAACAAAACTTGCGTGCCCTCTGCACCGAGCGGATCAGCGAGCGTGTGCCCATGCCAACATCGGCCGAAGAGATTGAAGTTTCATTCGACAGTCTTTCGTTGTCTGATCTCCCACAGGCGCCCATCAAGCGTCAGGCAATGACGACGGCCCCCAAGGCCACACGGCCAAACGTACTGGAACAATTGCGTGCGGCTGTTGCCCGGCCGGCTCACAGTGTCATCCCGACTACGGACCCCACGACTGGCAAGCCGTTGACTATGCTGCAACGTATCCGACTGAAGGAGGCAGCGGCTCGGCAGAACCTCAACTCCACCGCGGACATGGCCCGCAAGGACACACTGCTCCGCGCGGAGCACATTGCCGGCACGCTGGAAATGATGCTGCAGGTGAATGGCATGAGCAGACAGTCGTTCCCATTAGCCGCAGCCATGGTTCGTATCATAGACTCATTTCCATCGCCTCTGGGTCAAGAGGAGGCGCGCGCATGCTTGGACATAATTGCCAAGGATGTGGCGCCCGAATTCGTCAAGGTGTTGAATGTGCGCGGCCGCGAGTTTTTGGTGATGGAGCGGGATATGTTTCCCGGCACGTCGGTAATCCATAACCGTATCGCGAAATTGATTCCTGCATAGGTTGGCGAAGCTGTTGCTTTGGTGTTTGGAATAAACAAGTAAACGGTTTGTGAATGACTTTCACTTGGCGATACCCTCTTGGTTCGGAGTTTTCATTGGATGGCATATTTTCCACTTTTCATTTGTTTTTTCTTTCTTTATTGCTCTTTCCTCTCTGTCTTGGCGTTTGGTCTCAACTTCAATGGGCAGGTGTTTTTATTGGTGGTGGCTGTCTTAGTATACATGATGAGCCGCATTCTGACTGCTGTCTTAATACATACATATTCTTACATGCATCTAGAGGCCTTCTGACTTCTGCGTTTCAGCGTATATTCAAGCAAGGTAATGTATATATTGTTGGAGTTGTTGATACAGAGGGAACATGGATGAAAAAAACAAAAACAAAAACCCGCTAGACACCAGCCATCAACTAGTGATGGTATATAACGCGCATTTTAGAAACGCTTGGAAATACCCGGTAACTTGGCGTCATCACAACCATGGCTGACGGCCCTTTCGATGACCCCGAGGCTTGACGGCTCTAGGTGTATAAAGAAAAGAAATCAAGAACTCTGATGTCCCGACGAAACTGAGATGGCGTGTTTATTCAACAGTAGCAGGAATCTGATTCCGTCAGCTCTTACAAACACACAACGCTCGAGC
The DNA here is from genome assembly GCA_038406795.1 of Ceratocystis diversiconidia. Lineage (NCBI taxonomy): Eukaryota > Fungi > Ascomycota > Sordariomycetes > Microascales > Ceratocystidaceae > Ceratocystis > Ceratocystis diversiconidia. The sequence continues at coordinate 12,214 of JAWWXZ010001225.1, read as the reverse complement.
AGACGCTCAGCTCGGCTCCTAGACATGAATCCAGTTCATTTGAGGGGGGCCAGTTTGCAGCCGAGAATATTAAGTTTCCACCAACCACACGCAATGGAGGGACTGTATTTATTTCTTCTCCTTCTTGGCGAACTTGGGCTTGCCAATATCGGAACCTCTGAGCTTGACGTTGAGCACACGCTCCATGTTGCCCAGCACCTTTTGGTCGGGGGTTGCGGTGCCGCGCTCGAATTCACCGACGATGTTGGGCGTGGTGTTGCAGCGGGTGGCAAGGTCCTTTTGGGTCATCTTGGGCTCTATAGCCTGGCGAGCCTTGGCAATGGTATCGCCAACGAGCTTGCCAACGGTGTTGGGCTTGATGATGTCGTCGGAGCGGTCGACTTTGGTCAGGCGCTGGCCCTCACTACCACCGGACTTGGCCTGTTTGGAAGAAGGCGAGGTTAGCCTGTGTTAGAGCGTTGGAGGTAATTGGTGCAGAGGGGAAGTCTGGTAGGATCTCGTAGCATAGCCAATTAACAACGGGGTGGCGATAGCGGATGAGGCAGCAGAAACAAGGGGTCTACCTCGGTACTGCAAGGGTTGTAGATGCGGTGATGGGCTGAAGAAGAGGGGGGGTACCTACAGCATTGCCAATGGCGTACTTCTTTTCAGTGCCGATGACAGCACCACTGCGCTGAGCAGCGTTCAGGGCGCTCTTGCCGCGAACAACTGCTTCACGGGGGCCACCACTGCCAGTGTTGACACGGCTGCCAATCTTGGTGACTTGGTCCCAGTCGCTCATTGTGAAGAAGTGAAGATGGTTGGATGGGGTGGGTGGGATATATTGGAGATGTTGAGTATAACAAGGGGGAAAGTCCGAAACAGAAGTAGGAGATGAGGATGGAACAATGTATTGTTTTTTATTTTGGAAATATTCTTGTCCTCTTTTCCTTTGAGAGTGTTGCAGAAGATGGAACAAATTCTTCCGCCTGGAGCTATTTAATTTGCTTATGTTATAGACTCCGTTCTAAGGGCTGCACGCAGCAAACTGGGGCTATAGTGATGGAATGTCATGGACTGCGATGGATTGAGTCAATCGGGGAAGGCAAAGTGGAGCAGCTTGGTGAAGCAAGGGGTCAAAGGGCCCATTTTTAGGGTGCCTTTTAGACTGGATGCAGAGTACCCCGCCACAGGGTTTTGTGGAGCTGGGGGCTGAACTTAGGGTTTGGATGACTAAAGGGATTTCGTCACACGAAGACAAAAAGGTCTTTGTAATACGGGAGAGGCGACCGTTTTACGGCAGCAGATACATGTCTTCTAGGACTTTGTGATCACCACCACAGCATGGTCTATTTCGCACTGCAAGCAAGCAAACAAAAAAACATGGCTCTCTCAGAATGGAGGCAGTTTGCCCAGTACCCGATCTCCGTTCAAGCCCATAGCAGGTAGGTTGTGGTTTGTAGGTTGCACGGTACGAAGTGCACAACACCAATGTCACCAGACGAAGTATGCGAGCAAGGGCAGCTGCGTATGGAGCAAGACGGAAGCATAATGTATTGGTGTATGCCTTTTTATGGCGTCGCTGGTGTTGCTTCACACGAGAGAGACAAGCACGAGGGGGTAAGAGGGAACGAGGAGCCACTGTGCTCAACAGTTCTCTTCTCCCCGTTGTCCGTGTAGACGGGCGCACGTTTTCATTCCAAATTCCACACACCCCCACCCCCTCGCAAGGCTTGGCAGGTCTCCCAAAGCGGTGCCGAATGTTGGGGGTGAGGGTTGATTTCTCGGCTTGTGCGTCAGCAGGTAGGACGGGGCACTTAGTTGTTATGCGTTTCTATTACATTTTTATTATAGAAGGGAAAAGTCGGCAGTGGGCAGGGGCAGTGTTAGGTCTCGTACGAAGGACACAAGACCTTGCGACAAGGAACGGAGGGCGAAGGAGGGCGAAGGGAGGCATAGGACTTGATGACGACATAGCACAAGGCTTGTGATGCGAAGCCCAAGTTTTCCGTTTAGCCCTTGATGTGCTGTTGCTTCGTTTTTGGCATTGGGCTTTTCCTTTTAGGTTTTTTTTTTACTGTCGTGGGAATTTCTGGCAAGCAGCATACTGTGGTGTTTACTGTGCCGATGGGTGGAGAAGTGGGAATCGTGGGAATGAGGCGGGTTCGTTAATGTATGCTAGTCTTGTGTCTAGGAGCCTCATCATTGCTGGCTATGGCGATCATGAACGATGGCGGGCGCTGGGCGTTGGTACCTACTGGCTATGAAGACATGAGCACATTATGATAAAAAAATGAAACGCTGAGCCGAGATCTTACTTTTTGGTTGCGCTTGGGTTACGATTGAATGTTACTCTTGTACATGATTAGGGAAGGTGGAAATGAAGCCTGGAAAATAGGCTTTTAAGTTTTTGTAATGCAGTTAACCGAGTCCAAGTTGCGTCATGGGAAGGGTTTTTTCCCTGCGCTGGCGTTGGTGTTTTCTTGATATATGGCTGATCCAAAGCCACGACTTGGTATCAAGGAACGCCAAAGGATTGAAAAAAAAACGCGAAATTAAAAGCAAAAAAAAAAGAAAATTAAAAAAAGATACACAAAATAATCAGACAGAAAATCGTGAAAAACTGCTGTACAAGCAACGAAATTAACAACACAACAAAGAAGTTTTTGGAAACGCCTGGCTCAGCAAAGAGCCCAATTGCTTGGGCCACATGGATGGACGCTTTGAATCGCCTCTGAACTATATCAAGCCGGTTTTTGATCTCGCTTTCTCTCCCTTGGACCATACCGCATTTATTTGCCATTACCCAAGCCTGCTAACCGCCATGCATGTACATATATACACATTAGTTGTCCATGGCCTACCTGCACCACTGTTTGCATGGATAAACTCGCAATCCACGTTCGCGTGCATCATGTATGTGTATGTGTTATGTGTAGGTGTAAGTAAGCCTGTAACCAGACGCGTTGGTTTCTGACGGTCTGTCGGCCACCACAACTAGCCAGCAGAAGCGGACTGGATGCCCTCCTACTCCCTTCAGACAGTCCCGTGTGAGGGCAACGTGCATATTGTTTGCTGATTGATGGCCTGGACGGACCGTCTTGAGCGGGATGTGGTGTTGCTCACTTCTCTCTCTTGCACAGACTTGTTCACACGCACACACATACATATGGCGTTGTGCGTTCGTCTCGCATTTTATCGCCTTTTATTGTTCCGTCGCAGGCTCTATCTCATATTCGTCCACCCAAGTATGCTCTCGCCTGTCTGCCTTTGTTCGTCTCCTATTCCCACGCTCTTCCTTTGCTTCTCTTTGGTATCTATATGTCTCGCTTGTTTCTAAACTGTCAAGTGTCTTTCCTCCCCCCCTAATTTGTTGCTGAACATCGTCTTATTATTGACAGCTCACCTTCCGCCCCTTCTTTTTTTTTTTTTCTTTTTTTCCCTCCTGTTTATCGTGTGCCAGGCGCCTTTTTATTCGCCTTATTTATCGTGCTATTTTATTCTTATTTATCATATCTCTTATTCGTGGCCGGCAACTCTGTTTCTTCTCTCTTCTCTAGTGCCTTGACAGCCAACTCCCACTCCCACTTTTTTACCTATTCCTACCTCCTACTACCCCCTCCTCCTGATCAGCAACATATAAAAAAGGGCATTCTCCCTCCCGTCCCTGTTGTCGTCAACTGCCCCCATGGTCTTGTTTCTCATTTTGGCTTTCCTTGAAATTTGATATTTTCAATAAACCGAACGAGACCCATCTCTTCCTCTTCTCGTTGCCTCGCCCCCCGTATCTCGTCTCTTGTCTCTCGTCCCTCGTCTCTCGTCTCTCGTCTCTCGTCTCTCGTCTCTCGTCTCTCGTCTCTCGTCTCTCGTCTTTCGTCTCTCGTCTCTCGTCTCTCGTCTCTCGTCTTTCGTCTCTCGTCTCTCGTCTCTCGTCCCTCGTCCCTCGTCTCTCGTCCCTCGCCCTTTGGTCTCCTCATACTCTTCTCATTCGCTCCCCCAAGAAGTCTCTCCAGAGACTGACAAGCTATGTCTTTCAACATGTCACCATCACCCTCTCCATCGTCGCCCGAGCCTGCCTTCAACTTCGACCCGCAAACACTGTATCTCCTAGTCTCCACCACTAGCCACAAGCCATCCTGTCCGCACCATTGGTCTCTCTTAATTTCCCGAAGCACATCCGAAGGCGATCTCCTTGAGCCCACCGAGGCTGATAACAAACGCTGGGCCTTTTCCTCTACGCAGAAGAGCGCGGCCCAAATGCAGACTATGGCCACGGATGGCACGCTGCTGCTAGCCACTAAGCTGGCTGACGTCGAGGAAATGTTGCATCCATCACTGTGCTCGCGCGTGGGCCGTGTGCCTATCACCAAAACAAACAGCCATGGCGACTCATTTAGCTCGCGTCTCTGGTGCAAGCAGGTCTTGGGCGAGCTCGAAAACGAGGGCTACATCGATCTCAAACTCAAGCCCAGCGAAATCGATTTCGAAGTGGTGCAGCAGGTTAACGGCAATCAGCGGCTCCCAATGCAGCAGCGAGTCCTGGTACAAACAAGCAAAGCCTTTATCAGGTACGACGAAACGGGACTGTCAAACTAAGTAAGAGTTGCCGAAGGGTGTCACTCTGTCTGTAAGCCTGGGTGCGTTCTCTACAGGCTAGGACTCTAGGCTGAATTTAGGCGCCTTATAGACTGTTTTCGAGCTCTCTACAGGGCCTCAGGCTGCGTATGGCCTCTAGCCGGGGCCCCCAAAACCGCCCCTGGGTCCTGTGACTTGCTGAAAAACAATGGCCTCTTCCTTTCCAGACTGATACCATAAATAAACGTCTGCAAAGCACTCTGACGTCACTCTATTTCTGGCAGCAGCGGTAACCAAGAATTGGCAAGGGGATCCCCATCCCTCAACAATGACCTATACTCCCTCTTCTTTTGGCCGTCTTGCTTGGCCTCTCTCTGTCTTCCTTCTCCTTCGCTCCGTGTCCGCAAACAAACCCTTCATAGATTCCACGTCCTCTCCCCTTACGACTTTTTACTTATTTCTCTTCTTCATTCGCGTTGCTCGATATCTTGATTTTTTGCCCCCCCCCTAATTTTGAACGCCAAAGCCGGCTTTGTTTCCATGCAAATATGCCAGATTCAAAATATGGGTGCTATATTGCAGTCTGCTGTTTGTGAGGGGTTTTCTCTTTTCTCTCTTTACCTTGTTTCGTCTTCATCTCTTCTGCGCTCTTCTTGCTTTGTTATTCACAGGGATTTTTGATTTCTTAGATGATCGGTTATGTACGGCGTTTCTGTTGTTTCTTTGCCCTTTTCTTTTTGGTCAAGGCTTATTGTTGCAGGATTATATTGTAGTATGAAGAATACTTCTTTCTAGCGCTTCCTCTCTTCGTTTACTTTTCACGGCGAGTTTCCCTTTTGTCTCGGACTATGTACCCTCCAGTTGTCCCTCTCGTGACTCACAAGTCGTGTGGTCATGCGGATTTCGGACAGATGGGCGTTCTAGTCATGACACATTCGCTTAGATGGTTCCCCGGCGTCAAGCTCGCCCATCGCCCTTGGCGTTCAGACATGCACGATATGTGCGTATATACTGTGTATACGACGTAGCCGTACCAGGAAGTTGTATAGTTCGTAAGGCGTAGTCTTGGTAGCACCTACATCACGTGTAGTCCTCAACCCTACGGGTCGTTTGGCCTCTTGCCGTGCGAGAATCAACCTCTTGCTCTGTTGCTATTGGTGATCGAGATTATGCAGCCCAAGTCGGGTGCTTGTCCGCCCCATCCGTCTTGTGCTGCCTTGCTCGTTTCGCTCCTGTATCCACGCTACCACCAAGTCATCCAGCTGCCCGATGAGTGGTCTGTTGATAAGCTGCCAATGTCATACAAGCGGTAAATCTGCAGCTCTAGGGTAACTCGCTTTAAGCCCATCTACCAAAAATACTAGCGAGGTCCAAGTGAAAGTGACGTATGCGCCTGTGTACTATGGCTGTCTGACTTGCCCAGTGCAGTGTTGACAGGCTGCCCGTGTTTATGCTCATACGTCCTCGTGCGCTTGCAGCTGACCATAGGCTGGCCTTGGAGCGTTTGGTACGTGTTGATTTTAATGCAAGCAAGAAGCAACATTCATTCTCAAGGCTGGCACCTGGGACTCCTGGCGTTTTCGTGCTCACACCTATTGCTCAGATCGGGCCAAGGAACAGGTACCGATTTGTTGACCCTGGTTTCTTGCCTTTTTGAGTGAGGAACTTTGCTTGCTGGCGGTTGTCCCGTTGCCCTGGCAAACTGGTACGCCCCACTTTATCCAAGTCAACAAAAAGAAACCAAGTGTCGGTGTAAATGCAGCAAGCAGCCTGTCGCATTATGGCCAATCATGAAGAGAAAGATAGCTTTACGTTCGGCTTCAATGCATGCAAGTAGATAGAGGAGTTGCGGGCCTCTTACCTCCATACCCTCTAAGGCTACCCTAAACCGGTTGTTACCTCAGAAATTGTCACCATCTATTGTTCACGCGCACGCCTTCTACTTCTTTTATCGTCTCCAATAAGCTTCCTTCCCTTTTTCTATTGGCCCACTCACGTCACCGCCATTCCAGTCTGCTGCCACTGTCTCCCCTAAGCAATGCAGTTTCATGCAATCGGCGCTCTAGCGGCGGTGCTTCTTGCTTCTTCGGCTGAATGCTGGGATGATTCCTTCCTCCCGACTGCCGTTCGTCGCATGCCTGCGGATGCCGGCGAAAGGTTTTATCCCGACTATCAGGCCTTTGTTGCCGCCGCCCCAACTTTCATGCCATTAGCAGCTCGCGAGGCCGCTGCCTCCGTGATAATAGACCGGTTGTATCCTGAATTTGTCCCGAGTGCAGCCGCCGAAGACACAAATGACGGCAAGGCGTGGCCAAGGCAGCCAATATTCCGCCGCCATGAATCGTCTACTGACAGCCCGTTGCCATGGGACAAGTTTCGACGAGCTGCAGAGGTGTTGAATTTACTTCAGGGCCGCAGCGGGTGTCCATCGGGATTCAACAGCTGCTCCGCTATTGGCTACTCAGACAAGTGCTGTGTCTCAACTGAGACATGCGTTGAGGTTGATGACCAAACGACGGGCAATGTCGCGTGTTGCCCTGCGGGGTCCACGTGTTCTGGTTCCGTGGCTAGCTGCCCGAGCAGCGCAGTGTCTTGTCCGTTGAGTTTGGGAGGCGGGTGCTGTTTGGCTGGATACGTTTGTTCAGGCACTGTTTGTAAGTTGGAAGTCGACTAGGAAATGCAGAAGCACTACTGACGCAATCAAATAGGCATCAAGTCCGGTCAGGATACGACTTCGGAATCTGCAACCTCTACCAGCACCGATTCCTCCTCGACTTCTCAAACGCCGACTACGACTTCTTCCCAAACTACCGCTGCGGCCCCCTTCCGTCCAGTCTCGACCGATGAAACCACATCAGACACCACTTCTGAGCCGACGAGCACCACGGAGGTTCTGGACAACTGTCCCACTGGGTACTATCCATGCCTTGCTCGCTATGGCGGTGGTTGCTGTCAAACTGGCCGGGACTGCCAGGAGACCTCCTGCGCACCTACCAGTATGACTAATATTGTCACCCGCTCAGACCTGACCATTGCTATTCCCGTCACTGACATGCCGACGGCCACTGTTGATGCTTCGGATAGCTGCGCCCAAGGCTGGTTCCTCTGTGATGCCATAGATAATGTGGCTGCTGGCTGCTGTCCGGACAACTATGAGTGCGGTACGGCTAGTTGTACACTGTCCATGGCAGACGAAACGACAGCTGTGGGTAAACAGGGCATATCTTCTAGGGCTCCGGTTGGACCCAGAGCTGGTCTTTGGTCTGTTGGGACTTGGGTTTGCATGGCTATGGGGGCTGGTGCATCTCTCTTCCTCATGGTGTGATGGGGCAAATTCGAATTAAGAGGGGTAAACGGTTGGTTTAACTTATTTCTACATAGATTTTGAAATGTACATATTGCCGATTTTTTTTTCAATTTTTATGGTGTAAGAGTTCACAAGATAGTTAGATAGTTGTGGGATGCTTATAATGCGAGAGATATCTAGTAAATGATGGTCAAGGTGTTGGGTTTTTTCCCTCTCAAAAATCGGCTTGTTAACTCGATATTGCGTAGACTTCTCATTATATTTATCTAATTATTATTCAGCCCTATCGTATCTACATATTACTCAGGCATGTTTTTGAAAGGCTTGGCTAGGTGCTCTTGACAGAAAGGCAGCTTGTCAGCAGTCCATATTTCTGTATCGGGCTGTAGAGTCTTCTTGAGCTCCATATCTAGCGAACCGCCCTTCATGGCAATGATGTCGGGGGCCACATCGGGGTCGTGGGCTAGTGGCGAGCCGCACTCGGAGCAGAATAGACGGTGAACGGCATTGCCGGAGGAGCCCTTGCCGGCATAAGACTTGACGGGGCCGTTGAACGTAACTTTGTCCTTCTTGCAGACGAATACAAGCGCTGTGTGGGCATGGTTAAAGGCGTGAGCGAGATATACAGAAATAAGCTTGGATTATAGAGGGTGTATGGTGGAAGGCTTACAGTACGTAGAGCCACTCTGGCGCTGGCAGTCGTCACAGTGATCATAGCCAACGAGAAGAGGCTTTTCCATGTCGACCGTGTAAGTAACGGCCTTGCACAGGCAGTGGCCCTTCAGAACCATGTTGGCAGATGTGGTGGCTTTTTGTACGAGTTGGCGGTGGCCGGTGGGATTCCCAAGAGTGACGGGAAAATTGGGTGAATACGGCGTTGGAGGTGGAGATTTCGAGGCGAGAAGTAAGAGTGGAGGAGAAAGATGTAGACAGACTTTTCTCAAAGAGGGGGAGGGGTATTTTATAGTGAGCGAGGCCCCAATTTCCGGCTTGGCCAAACCTTTGCGTTATTCATTGTTATTTTTAACTCTCCAAATCAGCAGTCCTTGGAAAGAGAGGCTAGCTGACTGCTTGACCAAAGGCAGAAAAGATAAAACGCAGATAAATGATAAGCAACGAAGTCAGATAAAGCCTGTAAGCTCGCCTTCAGAGCCTATCCTCTTTTAATTTGCAGGGTTAAAGACGCCGAGTTAAGTTGAGACGTTGAGACTCACGTTATGTTGGAGCTCCGTTGAAGGAGCCGAGTAGGAAGCAATGCTAAGAATGATGTCCAAACCTCACAAAAATACCCCAAGGGCTGATATCGAAGGTGGCTCGGCTCGATCGAGAATAGTTTATTCTGAGAAACTCCAACATTGCGTTTTAAGCCGTAAGTCTCATGGGTTGCGTGGCCAGCGTAATATTTCAAGGTCAGACCTGTGCTGTCTATTTCTAAGCCGGAAAGATAGGCAGCCATTTGCTCAAGTCGCAAGAGGCCGAACATGGCCATCTAGCATAAAGTTTTCCTCTGATTTGGCTAGATCAGGGAAGCTTCAAGATTGGAGGCTTGACTCCCCCCCGACTTCGCCCCCGGCTTAACCAAACCGCATGCATTCCTGTGTGTTTCGCCATTGCAATTTGTATGCCATTATTTGTCATTGTCTTTTATGGGAAGTGCGGTATTGGGTGAAAAAGGACCATGTGGCACTAAAGCTCCACATCTGTTCCATGGTTGTCGACAGTATTTGGAATTGCAACTGATGCATCGTGGGCCTAGGCAAGGAGTAACGGATAGGGATTGTTTCAGACTAGGAGCCTCGTTTCCCTCTACCCGACAATAAAGAACGGATATTAAACCTCTCTTATCTTCTCAATGGCAGGCAACAAGGGCTTGGTTAATCGTAGCATTTTGGACAGTATGCTATCGGCTCATAGCACGTGGAGGTTATGCAACGTCTTGACAGCGCGTATGTATGCAGAGAGATAGTTCAAAGAGAGGAAGCCTGGCTGGAACAAGTTAGTTAAGTGCTCGTGAGCATCATGTGGAATCAAGGCTTACTTGCCCTGTCAACTCACTCGATTGATCTCTGTCCTATTCTATGTTCTCAACAGCATATAACCCTTTTTCGGTAGCTTGACTAGCACTTTAGGGTTTCGGTGATGCTGGAGACAGGCATGGTAGTGTCTGTACAACAAATAGCAAAAGAAGATGGATTTGCTGTTTGCTGGAGATGAACCTGACAAAAAATATGTGAAGAAAGCGGCCAAGACAAGACCAAGAAAAGAAAAGACAAGTAAAACGACAGAAAAATCCGGATTGAAGCATGTCAATGTGGGGGATATAAAGGCTGAGCTGGCCCTCAGGGTTCTTCTTTTGCATATGTGGGCGGAACGGCAAAATTTAGTCTTGTGCCGTCTTATATATGCGGAGAAATAGGAAAACATGCACATGTATTATATCGCCTCGTAGAAGATTACTTGGAATTAAGTGTGTCTATATTTTCTGACATTTTGCTGTCCTATTATACAGAGTGAATGGTAATACAAATTCACAGAGCTATACGATAACGGTATAGCCCGTGGATAGATGTGTCGATGCACTGCTACACCTGCCTAGAATAATTTATCGGCGTCCTTCTCATTGTCCAAAGGCTCCGGTGCCGAAGCTAGAGCTGACGTGACTGCCTCAACGGACATGGTTGTTTCACTCATACCCATGGCTTCGGCCACGGGATCAGCTTGGACGGTGTCGCCAGGCCGTTTCTGCATAAAGGCGTGGCATAGCAAGCCTGTTGCCACGCTGACATTCAAGCTATCTACCTGACTTGTTGGCACTAAGCGCGGGATGGTCACGTCCACATCAATTCGCTTGCGGAGGTGTCTAGGGATGCCGCTGCCCTCACTGCCGAGCACAAGGATAGAAGGGTACTCATTTAACGGATTCATTTCGGCGATGACCTCGATATTGGCGCTTTGTGAGTGATTGCGTGAGTCCGGCGCAACTGCTGCAAATGTGCGCCAGCCAGCACGCTGGCTTTCCTCGACGAAGAGTGTCGGGTTTTCAACGACAAGTACAGGCATATGCTCGGCAGCCCCCGCAGCAGCTTTGATCACGACAGGCGTGAGGGTTGCCGTACTGTGTTTGGTGATGGCTATAGCGGCTATACCCATGAAATGAGCTGTGCGGATGATGCCACCTAAATTGCCAGGGTCGAGTAGTTCGTGCAGAAGCAAGACTAGCGGTTTTGGCTTTGCCAGGCCCGCATAAACAATCCGCTCTCCGGTGCCATTGATGGCTTGTTCTTCGCGTGTCTGGTAGCCGAGTTTGACCTCGAAGCTCCTGTGGCTCCCCTCTGTTGAGCACTTACCGAGAGACATGATGGGGGGTTGGGGCAAAGGCGATGCTTCTAGGATGTATCCATTGTGAGGCCGCCCCTGACTCATGCGGTCCATCATAGGCTGGCCATTGGTAGGGACAAGCTCCCAAGCGATACCGTGTTGCTTGGCCAGTGCAATGAATAGGGCATCATCAGGGGAATCTTTACGGTTATCCCCATTGTAGACGTACAGTTTATACATTTTGCGCCGGTTGGCGTGAAGAGCAGCTTTGACAGCGGATTTACCAAAGATAAACTGAGAGGCCGCTGTTGTGTAAGGAACAACGGGACTGCCAATGATGGCCGGTCCACGATCCTGGCGGGATGCGGGGCTGTCGAAATTGCGAGCCTTGTCGGTCCGTCTAAACTGTCCTGAACCACGGCTATCTTGGAGGTTAGAGACCTTGGGATCATCATAGCGTCTCCGGCTACTGCCATAGACGCTTCTGTCGCGCTGGGGCCTAGCTGAAAAGCTTGTTGATGGCCTGCTATCGCGTTCTCGACCATGGCCAAATGAGCGGCCACTGAAGGCCCGATCCTCAAGAGAGGAATCATGGGAGCGTCTATCAAATGGGCTTTTGTCTGGTTTCTGTTCGTACAATGGCCTTTGAGGTCGGTCTGAAGAGTCGCCTCTTTTCTCAAAGAGGCTTTGCCAACTTTTATCGCCAAATGAGGTTCCCTTATGGTCTATGTCTCTTGCGGCCGAGCGGCCGAGAGAAGGGGCACCTCGAAGGGGTCTCTCTGAATTGTGTTTTTCTGTCTTGGGCTCGTCCAAGGGCAAACCTAGAGCTTTTCGTGAAGCGGCAGTGGCCTCGGCAGCTTTCTGAGCTAGGATTCTATCAGCAGTTTCTTTAAGAGGACCGTACTTCATCATGTAGACGAGGCTCCTTTTCCCATGGCCCTCATCGGCATCATGGAACCGACTTCTGCGACTTCTGCGACTGGATTCTTCTTCAGTACTCTCGTCCTTCGTCATAGCCTTGCGGAAGTCAGCATC
>JAWWXZ010000647.1:0-16937 GCA_038406795.1 Ceratocystis diversiconidia | reverse complement strand
ATTTGGTGACATCAGTGGTCTTCTCAAATGATGGACAGCGACTGGCATCAGGGTCCCGGGACGAGGCAGTCAAGATCTGGGATGCGATTTCTGGTGCGTGTCTGCAGACTCTTGAGGGCCATCACGATTTGGTGTCATCAGTGGTCTTCTCAAATGATGGACAGCGACTGGCATCAGGGTCCCGCGACAGCACAGTCAGGATCTGGGATGCGACTTCTGGTGCGCGTCTGCAGACTCTTGTGGGCCATCACGATTTGGTGTCATCAGTGGTCTTCTCAAATGATGGACAGCGACTGGCATCAGCGTCCCGGGACTGTACAGTCAAGATCTGGGATGCGATTTCTGGTGCGTCTCTGCAGACTGTTGAGGGCCATAACAATTGGGTGTCATCAATGGTCTTCTCAAATGATGGACAGCGACTGGCATCAGGGTCTTGGGGCAACACAGTCAAGATCTGGGATGCGACTTCTGGTGCGTGTCTGCAGACTCTTCGGGGCCATTACGGAGCCGTGACATCAGCGATCTTTTCAAATGACGGACAACAACCACCTTCATCATCATTGGCTGACCAAACGTCCTTGTTACCTTCCAAATCTAACAGCCATCTTATCGCCATTGATGGTGTCTGGATCACCGAGGATCAGAGAAGGGTACTTTGGCTGCCACCATCATATCGTCGTAATAAACCAGCATTCACACCTGGCAAGATTGGGCTAGGCTTTTCCTCTGGCCGCGTCACAGTCATAGGATTCAGATCTACCGACCAGCATCAAAACTCCATCACCAAATCGAGCTGTTTCCATGTCACTCGATAATATTGAAGCACAGTTCTATATTTCATTGCTTTTTATATAGTCATAGGCTAGTCTAATACGTTAGGCCTCTCGGTCTAATAATCAATTAAAACCATCCAAGATCCTTATAATGCCATTTCATCATACAATATCCGTACTAGCTAAATGACACCATCATCAGATCAACGTGCGTTCTCACAAAAGTTCAAGCTGTCTAACAACTTCAATCAATAGCAAACGAACCCTATTAGATGCTGTAAGAAACAAAGACTTTTGCTCACATAAACTTAGCGTAGTGAATATCTCAAGGTGAAGGGGCAAAACCTGTCTACGTACTAGGCGTAACCAACATTTCACTTCACTCCTATTACTATTCACATAAGAGTTCATGGATACTTGTCGAGGCTCTTGCTGCGGTAGTCCAGGCGCTCTCGCTTCTACATCTCGAATCTCGAATCATCCAATGCCACTCAGTTGAGAGCCTAGTTCCGTCAAGTTACAGTCGATAGGCTGAGTCTCCTGGATTTCCTTCTTCACCTAACTCGCAGGCAATGTTGCTGGCAATTTCAGACTGACATACAGCCACCTCCTTTTCCTTCCTAGAATGTTACTAAGCTGTCATGTAATTGCAATTATATAGTCTTTCAGCTACTCGATGCAAAATCGCATCACAGAGCAACAAATCACAGCTGCACACAATCGTCGGGGTCCTCGCCTTCTTACCCATTAATCGTTTTTTTAATGCTTTTAGCCCCAAGTCCTATTCTCAGAGCAGCATTTGGAGTTAGCTGTTTATGGTACATGCTTAATTGTAGTCCTTCTAAATCGCAGTAAAACCTTCACAATACTATGGACAAACCCCCTTTTTGAATCCGCCTTGTTGTATGTAACCCTTGGCTAGGCTCTTTCGCAGTTAATGCTGAGGGCACACATATATTTGAGCTCTATTGAATAGTTTTACTTAATATGGATGGGGCCTTTACAAAATTCCCTTCAACCTTACTTTCGCAGCACATCATCGTCTTGTCATTTACATATTGGCAGTAGAGTTCGAGAGATAGTCTGGATTGTCTTTAACTTTTCTAGACACCATTTGATGCGTCTTTTAGCCTGAGTCTTTTCTTTACGCAAGTAATGAATCTGATTCCCTGGGGCTCTAGTGGTTGAAGTGACAGCACTCGGTTGTTCCTCATCTTCTCAGTGCATTGGTTCGCCCACTAACGTGCAGACCGCCCCTAATAGCCACCTGCCGTGTTTGCAGTTTAAATTGTCTGCGTTGGGATATTCTAGCCGGGACTCGCTTATTCTCTTTTGGCACGCCTTGTTAAACTCGGTGCTGCATCTGTTGATCCATCGTAAGTATTTTACTATGAGCTATGCTCCGTCGAGATTTCTTCCCAAAATATTCCAAGCATGCTGTAATATAGACGTGCTTGCCCATGGGTGAAACGTGGCAGTCGACGAGGTGTCAGCTGGACACCCCGCGGTTGCGGAGGAAACCCTCGCGAATTCAGGTCTAGAATGAACTAGACAATCACCTACTTCTCTAGATCGCATAGTTCCCCTCGTTTGGGGACGGTATCGCGCCGAGATTCAATGATTTTGGGGCACTCGCTTATCATGCACGTTAATACCAATGATGCGGTTTGTTCTAGACTAGAGATGTTATCATGATAGCCACTCTAGATTATTATGACGGGTTATTCATACGCATATTTCCCCAGATGAGGTTCCTCTACTACTCTACGCATTTATATCGAAGACCTATCTAAGAGTCTACTGTTGCGTGGCGCACTATACCCGTTAGGGTCTTCAGTATATAGTAGCGTAGAAGCCTCCACCAACTATAGCAGTAGTTAGTTCTTTTAATTCTTCAACTGATTCAACATTTAAGATCTATTCTACAGAACCTGAACTTGAATATATTTAACATCTACGGGAATCACAGAGATCAAACGACGCTGGACTGGTTACCGGACAGAATTGACCCTCTGCAAGGTTCACTATAGAGTTTTGCCGAGCGAAGCACAATTGCTCACAAGTTACATTGTTGCTTGTTTCTGCTCTACTGTGGTTGAAGCACAATAGGCAAAAAAGAAGAAAAGAAGAAAAAAGAGAGAAGAGAAAGGAGAGAACGAAGAGGAAGGAATGAACGAAAACAACCAAACACCAAACATCAAACAAAGAACGAAATAGTGAACAGAGCGTAGAATAAATACAAAAGAAAAGTAGCAAAGAAAAACAAATTTGTGCCTCCACACTCCCTCTCCAGTGGAATCACATTCTCGCCGCGCCGTCCCCTCTCACATCCCAATGCGGAAAACCCTCCACTTAGGGTCTAGTTTTCCTGCCAGATATCTGCAGCTCTTGTCTCCTGTGAGGAGCTTTCGTACAAATCTCATGGACAGTTTCTTCTCGTTGCCTAGACACTCCCACGGATGGCTAAAGGTCTTGGCTTGGTCACACCCAGCGACTGGGCAACGTATTTCTGCATTCGTGTGATTGAGCTGCACGTGATACTCTTCAAAGTCGCCGTGTCCGGAGCGCGCTGCTAGGATTCGGGGGGCCATACCTCTGTGTAGCCCCTTCATACGGCCGATGTCGTATGGTCTCGGCCAGTTTGGCGCTCCACCGAGATGTCTGATCTTCGGGCAGTTTTCTTTCATCCAGTGTCGGAAGTCTGCTTTCAAGGCTTCGTCCCTCCATCTTCTTGCTGCTGTCAGTGACATTGTCGCCTTTGGGACCAGGAGGTCCTCACTCTTGCAACCCGCTTTGGCCAGCTGATCGACTGCTTCATTGCCCGGGACTTCGCAGTGTCCTGGGACCCAGTGCACCTTGCCGGCTGGCTTTTCCATGGCCAGGTTGTCGGATCCGTCTTGCCATCTTGCGAGGATACGACGGATCTCGTCTATTGCAAGCCGCGAAGTGCCCAGTTTCTGCATCCTCCGGCCGATCCGTTTTACCACTCCCAAATTGTCGACACATAGGTTCAGCCCTTCTGCTTGTGAGGGGGCGACTTGAGTGGCAGCTCTAACTGCCTTGATGGCAGCAATTGCTTCTGCATCCGCCACTTCCCTGTATCTGCTGCATGAGCTTTTGCCCTGTGCGAGTACTTTGCCTCAGTAGTAGACAGCCCAGCCTGCTCCAGTGTCTCCATCACTGTTGCGTGAGCCATCTGAGTAGGCCCATATCGCATCTTGTGACTCTTTGCTGAGCAGGTCCAGGTGCGCTTTGGCTGCCTCTTCTTTGCTCACTTTGCTCAGTTTCTCTGCCAGCGACTCGGCTGGTCCTTCCTGTTCTGGTCGGAGTTTTGTCGAGTCCCTGATCGGGTGTGGCAACAGGGCCTTTGCCTTGTCGATGCTCCCGCCAATCGTCGTCTAGTACAGAGGGTGGTCTGCATTGCATGTTGATGCCCGTATTCCTCTTGCCCGCAGCATGTCCTGGCAGATAATTGTCATATTCGGGAATGCTGCAAATCTGTAAAGGCTCTTTTTGCTTGTTGTTTTAAAGATCGGTACAGCGGCCCGCAAACCCCTCTGAGAACCTTCTCCAATCTGTCCATACTGGTCTTGCTGGCTCTGGGGAACCAGGTGGTGGCCGCATACGTCATCTGTGGTAGCATGCATGCTCTCACTACCTGCATCACCGAATTCGAGGGGGCACCGCTGTGGACTCTATTGATGCGGCGCAGCACGTTTGCTGTCTTACGAGCTTTAGTCGCCATCTCCTGACACTGTGTCTTGAAATTTAGGCTGGTGTCCCAGGTGACGCCGAGGTACTTCATTTCCTTCTCTAGGCTCAGTGTTGTTCCGTTTGGAAGTTGTAGCCTTGCCTTCATGCTCGGGAGCTTACGACCGGTGTACAAATGCATGACGCCTGTCTTACTCCAGTCGATCCGCAGCTCGTTTTCCCTACACCACTCAACCGCTTGTGTCATGTAGATTTGCAGAGTGAGAACGTTGGTCCGAACTGATGTCGATGAAATGTATATCAGACCGTCGTCTGCGTATCCTAAGCTGGGTAGCTTCTCAAAGAGTTCCGCCATGTACAGCATGTATAGGATGGGGGAGAGTGGGGACCCTTGCGGCAGACTGCCCCCTACTACCCTCTTCACTGGGAGCCCTCCTTCGACCGAGAGGCTGACACTCCTATCCGTCAGGAAAGAGCCTACCCATTTGCACAGGGACTCTGGCCATAGTTGTTTCCTCAGACGTGTTACCAGCTTGTTTTTCTTAACCGCAACAAAAGCGCCTTCTATGTCGAAGGTGACAATTGATGTGCTCTTTTGCATCTTTGATTCGCCGATGACAACATCCGCCAATTTCCAGGTGAGATCCGTGGCAGCTCTTCTCGGGACTGCTGAAACATAGTTCTATGGGATGATGTTCAACTTTACTGCTTGCGCGGCAAGTCTTCTGGCCACCATTCTTTCCAGGCTTTTCCCCAAGGTTGACAGGTGTGAGATCAGTCTGTAGCTCCTCAGGTGAGACTTGTTCGGTTTCTGTTTCGGAATCACCACCATTGTTGCCGATTTAAAAATCTTGGGGTGGTATCCTAGCTCCATACATAAGCCGAATAGTTTTGTTATGTGTCCAGCAAAGGAAGGCCATGCTGTCTTCCAGGCTGTGTTTGGGATGCCATCTTCTCCCGGCACGGTATTCCCAGCGTGAAAAACTGCTCGCTGACTTCTTCCCAGGTAGGGCGCTCCCAGTGCCGCGTCCTTGGGTTGGCTTCCTCCGTACCTTGCACTCCATTCTAGGCTGGCTGGGTGTGTGCGTCCAAGAGCGCCTCTGCCTTCCCCTGTGGAGAGTGGATTGGACTGCCTTGGTACACAATTGGCGGTAGTCCATTGTCTGACTTCGGTGCCTTCAGGCAGTTGACAAGCCTGAACACGTCTTTCGCTTCTGTCAGGTCCTCTATCATCTTCCTCCACTGATCCTTCTTTGCCTTGCGGATGGTTGCTTGGAAGAGACGTCTCTTTGCTTTGTATACTTCAAAGCTTGTATCTCTGTAGCCGTCCTCTCTCGTTCTTCACCAGGCTACCCTCATTTACTTGACGGCTTCTGTGCATTGTTACGCCCACCATCTTTTCCCCGTGCCTTTAACCAGGGCTCTAGGTGCTGCTCAGTTGAGTGCTTTCGTCATCATTCTGGTCAGGTCGGCTGTAAAACTCTCAATTTCTGTTTCTACAGTTGGTTTCCTTCCCTCCAGCATGATGGCTTCCCTTGAGCATGCCTTCTTGAACGCTTCCGCGTCCAGTCTAGTCATGTTGTATCGGGTAGCCCTGACTATGTCGTCCACTTTTGCATTTCCGATTATCGTTGCTAGTGGGAGGTGGTCACTCCCGCAGTTTTTTCAAGACTCTGGTAGTGCGATTGCTCTGGCCAAGGATGAGGCAAAGGCCAGATCAATTACCGAGAGAGACGTCTTGTTAGAAAAGCAGGTGTTGTTATCTGGATCGTTGAGCAAAGTCACTGCTTCCTGTTCCATCTAGTCATGAATCTGATCGCAGTCACTTAAATCTTCTTTCTTGCTGTCCCACAGCTGTGAGTGCAGATTCAGGTCTCCAACGAGTATCATTTTCCTGTCCCTGACTGTTTCTTGTGCCTTCTTCAATGTTATCCCTCTTTCTGGGTCTCCTGGGGTTGCATTGTATACGTTCGCGATGTGTAGTCCCTGCCCTGCAAGTTCCATAACCATCACATCCTAGTATCCGCCTCCACTGATAGGGACTATCGTAGCTGCCAGTGTCTTCTTGGTGTAGGTCAGAGCCCTTGGAGGGTCTTCACTCCTTCCCAGAGGGATAATGCACTTGTACCTTGGATCTCTGATCGATATTTGTGCTCCTGGGGGGCCTGCAATGTATGGTTCTTGTATACATATTACGTCTACCCCTTTTCTGCCTGCTTCTTCTATCAGGGCCTGTTGGTTTCACTGTCCTTTGTGTGCATTGAACTGCCAAACCTCCAGCTTCCTCCCAGAGTTTATTTTGTCTATATTTATAAACTAGATTTTAGGCTGTTTGCCCTTCCTCACCTTCTTTCGCGAGGATTTTCTCAGGCCCTGGAGGGCAGGTGCTCTGAAGGTGAAATCGCATCTGATCATCTCCGAGGCCTTTCTCTTGTCACCTGCACTTAAGACCGGGGCGCCCCCCTCTTCCTCCGACTGTTCCTTCATTTCTGGGCTTTCAGCTGTGTCTTCTGGTCTTTCCTCCTGGGCCTCGGCGCATTCTATCAGGTCTACAACCTGCGTCTGCACTGGTTTGCTAGGCTTTGGGCAGGTCTTCTCTTTCTCCGAAGTGAGCTTCTGCTGTGCCTTCCTGATTGTCCGTCTCTTCTCTGGAGTGGTTCCCTTTTGGCGAAGGGAGCACTCCTTAGAGTCTGCTGGATGTGGGCTGCGGCAGATGAAGCAGATGGAGACACACTGGTGCTCCACCTCGCAGCATTTCGGGTGTTTGCTGCTTTCTTCCTCGCTCGAGCCACAGTGTTTGCACAGCTGTGCTCTGGAGCATTTCTTCGCGTCATGCCACCCGAAGCAGCGGAAGCATTGCACGGTAGCTTTTGGCTTCTCGGCCAAAAGGCGTGTCGGAATGAGCCTAGAGCCCATCCTCAGTTGCCTAGAGACCTTTGTACCAGCCGCCGGGATTTTGGCGATGAATCTCTTCTCGTTTCCTCTGGTCTTTGAGGTCATGTAGACCGCGGCAACCTGTGTCGTCTGCGTGAAACAGTGGCCGATGATCTCTTCACTGACGTCTACGGCTCGGCCGCCCCCATTCAGGTTGCGCTCGATCGGGCCGATCAGGTAGGCATCTGTGTTCACTGCTTGTACTACCTTGGTACCTGGTCCGATGTAATTCTTGATTTTGTGACTCTTGTCTAAAAGAGTTGAGCGACCGTCCTTGGTCGCCAGAAGTGCAAAGCCACTCTTGGTCTTCTGTACGTCTTTTAGAGCTTTCTTCAGCTCAGGGTCTAGTTCCCTCAGTCTGGCCTACATTAGGATGCTCTTGCAGTTGCGCATTTCGTTTTCAGCGCTAACTCTTACCAGGACTCTGTTGTCCTGGCGGGTCACAGGGTGTGAGTAACGCCTGGTGGGGGCGTTCGCAGCTAGCTGCCTTGCGGCGCGTGGCAGTCTGCCACTCGCCGGGCTGTTTAGCGGCCTCGTGGGACCTAGCTCATCTCGCAGGTTATATTCAGTCCTTGGAAATTATTTAGATAGGCTAAATTGAAATCCTTCATGCAAAATCACTACAGCTTCGTCATGGCCTATCTAAAATTCTTTTCAATAGGGGCAGATTGTCCCCAACATGTTCGGTTTGGGAAATCCTCCTCATGCGAAATCACCATCACAATGCAGACGCAGACATATTATTACGCAACCATAAGGCTACACGACTGTAAATATTAGTCTGCTCAGTCAATATTTCTAGAACAGAAGAAAAGGTCAACAAAGGATTCATGGTAAAGAAACCCCAAAATACAGCTAGGCCTCTGTCAAAATGTTGAGACAAGGCTGAGAGCGGAAAGGAATCATCAATCCCTGACACTAAACATGGGGCTTATTAGACAAAGCCATTGTAGATGTTGAGGAGATACGACCCCTAACAAGTGTCGTAAACATCCTACTAGGCAATCCCTTTTTCTCGCTAGTGACTAACTTTCTATTTCATTCGATATATACTCACGTGCATGTTTTAATCAAACACCAGGACAAATATCCCCCAGTTCGAGCCCTCTATAAAATTTAAAGCTAAGTTTTCGAGAAGAAACTAAGGCTTATCAAGCCTTGAGACCAAAGCTACATGCCTAGAAGAGGGATATAATATTCAATATTGGTGTGATTAGATGTTTGTTCGGAGAACACCAGGCCTTAGGCCTGGGCTGTCTTGTCACCTGGCACTAGGCCATTGCCTAGCCCATTTTTGATCCGAATTCGCAAGGTTTTCGCTGTGGAACCTAGTATTGAAGAAACAACCAGCCAGCTGCTTTCCGAACACAACGCATAACCCGTCAATAGGCGCTAGGCTTGCAACTTTGGCAGGGAAGATCTGGAGCTTAAAACTCGGGGTTTCTTTTTTCTCGTAAATGTGGCTGTCAGGGGGCTAAATGCAAAGAGCCTACCGTTATTCGAATTAGCCAAGCCTGCAGAGAACATAATCGAGAAATAGCCTACCTTCACAATCCTAAGAAAGCCTGTTTCATGATAAGTTTCGTTGCAAGTGAAGCTGTCGTCACAGGTTTACAATGGCTGGGAAAGGCGAAGCTAGGCCGGTGTGGAAACTGTGGACGGGTTACTGTCACCAAGCGATCAATACCGAAGGCTGAGAAATTGCGCCGTTCATTGTGGCTGCAGGTCAATATCACTTTATTAGCTGATAACAAGGAAGCGAACCCTTGGGAAATTAGGCTATTGCGATGATGCAAGATAACTAGACCGACAATAATACAAGCCTTGAGCAGCTGTCTAGCTTTATATATTGAAGCATTTAAGTCACTTTCAAAAGAAACAGGAAATAATGCATCAGAATGCCCTATTGAAAGTTAAGGTCTGGATTCTTCGAGAGGAGAATGGGGGTATAAGACAACGATCCGGAAAAAAGACCAGGCTGCAGATGAGGGATGGAAAACTGATCAGAAAAATGGCGATAAATAGACGGTGACTAGATTATCGAAGAATGGCGGTTAAAAGGTCAGCGCTGATGAGGGAAAGGAGATGCGGGATGTGGGAAGGTGGGCAATAACCTGAGGATACATCAAGTTGTTGGCGGAAGTTCTGGAGAAGATAGGCTAATTGAAACTAATTGATGTACTATTCCTGCTCTTTCACAGGTTCCACTCCACTGATGGTCATATTTACGTTTTGAGGCCTGCGTGTCGCCTGACAAGCTGGGAAGCCCCAGCACCTGCCAACAGGTGGCGCATGGCGGCCGGGAAGTAGTCAGCTGGCCATTTCCTCAACACTAGAATTCATCACGAACCGAAGTAAGTTGAATGGACTTGACTATAATCTGTTGTAGATCCGAGAGCCTGCATGAGTTGGGGGTAATATTACGTCGAGACTGCATGCCTTTGTGGCGACGACCTAGCCGTTTGTATGAGATATTCTAGATTGATGCAACGCGCTGGATGCTTAATAGGGGATCAATTTCAAGGACTGATATTGTAGAACAAGAAGGTTACTGGCCTCTTGATAGAATTGAGACGTGTTTGGTAGATGAGAATACGTCAATTAAAAAGTAGAAAAGAAGATTGAGGGATATTCAGGACATCCGTTTATCATGTTCGTTACGGTCTTTGTAACTCGCCAAATTCAACTTGGGATGCTAAAATATTTGTTTGGAGTCGTGTGATGATTCTAGTTATTGAGCACACGATTGAAAGAACTGCACCACAAACCCTGATTACACTATGCTGCTTGAGGAAAATATGATGTTACGTAGATGGGCATGGATGCTGTATGCTCAGCCAATCATCACCATGTATGGCATCCTGACCTTTGCATAAGGAATAAACCGGGCGAGTAGCCTTGGCTGTTGGCTGTTGTTCCCCTCACTTGATGGCCTATTTGCGCTTCCACCGTGGTCTCCTTTGTTTTCCTTCTTTGCAATTTTTGCTGCCAAGTTGTTCGCCACGACGTTTACTACAGCACGGCATTTTCATAGATCCTGACTTTCTTCTTCACACAGCTGTTTTTACTACATTCATCCTCTACCTCGATTACAGACTCGTGTTTCTCTAGCTTTATAGTGCGAACAACAGTCATGGATCCATCTATGGAACAAGTCACTGGGCCGCCAGTAAGAATTCTCTCTATCGGTATGCTCCTCTGTCCCCATAACATCAGTATCCTATCACGTCACTAATTGTTATAGATGGTGGTGGTGTCCGTGGGCTATCCAGCTTGCTGATCCTAGAAAGGGTCATGGAACGTATCAAGCATTCAGAGAGGTTATCTGAAGTTCCAAAGCCCTGTGAGAGGTTTGATTTTATTGGTGGTGCAGGCACTGGAGGGTATGGCTTTTACCAGCTCTATCTTCATCTTATGAGCAACTATTGACAGGTCTATTACAGCATCATTGCTATTATGCTTGGCCGGCTAGAAATGACAGTCGATGAATCAATTCGAGCATACAAGAAACTTTCCGAGACAGGCTTCTACGAAAAGCCCAGGGGATGGAACCGGTCAAGACGCGCCTTTTCAGCTAGCAAGTTGGAGGCTGCTATCAAGCTAGCGATTCGGGAGAACTGCTGTGAGTTACCATGTGTTGAACGGCGCAAAAATAACAACACATCTACAACCAGTACTTGTACACATGAAGATATGTGTTTCTACAAAGAAACCTGTGTCAAGACGTGAGTTCTAGCTTTATCTAACTAAACCGATTCGCATCTAACCATTCAAATTTATTATCTAGTGCTATTCTAGCAATAACCAAGGCTAATATTGACGCATTACCGACTATCTTCAAAACATATCCTGAACCTATTACAAGCCTTGTTGAATGCAAGGTTTGGGAAGTTGCAAGAGCTACATCGGCAGCAGTGGCTTTTTTCAAGCCTATCAAACTTGGTCGAGATCGCATTGAATTCATTGATGCTGTCTTTGGCAACAATAATCCGTGTGAAACCCTCATCAAGGAGGCCGAGAATGTATTACCACGTCGCAAGACGATAGCCCTAAGCCTTGGCACAGGTCTTGGTGATGTGGTTGAAATCAACAATATAAAGAGATCTATTACCTCAGCTTTTGAAAGGATGGCGTCGAGTTCGAAGAGCGCCCATCAACGCCTCGAAAACAAATATTGGGGCACTAAAAGATATTACCGACTTAACGTTATAAGTGGACTCAGAGACGTCACTCTGCTAGATTTCAGCGTATTGAGCAAAATCTCGGCACATACTACGAACTACCTCGATGAGAACGAGAAGCTCATTGCTGAGTGTGTCAAGGCTTTGACTAAAAGTGGTATGGCCTAACCTTCAGTACAACACGATGCAATGATTAAGCTAATATTTACATAACAGAAGATGGCCGGACAGAAGATCAGCAAGACATCTACCACAACGAAAAAGACAAGCAATGTCTTCTCGACCTTTGCGTGACCAATCCTCACACAGATAAGAAGAGCATCGAAAGCAAAAAGGGCGGCTTGCTGAAAGACTGCTACCAATGGATCGTCAAACACAAAGACTTCCAGCGGTTTCTAAATCATGGGGAATCCCGAATCCTTTGGATCAAGGGGGACCCTGGCAAGGGAAAGACGATGCTCCTTTGTGGCATTATTGATCAGTTGGATGTAGACAAGTCAGTGCCTCTATCCTACTTCTTTTGCCAATCCGCAGGTAATCAAGCGAACTCGGCCACCTCGGTGTTACGAGGCCTGATCTATTACCTGGCATACTACAATCCGCGTCTCACAAAGTATGTGCGAAGCAAGTATGACTACAGAAAAGAGCTTTTCGTACATGAGAATGCCTGGCATGACCTCTGCGAGATATTGACCTCGATGCTAAATGACCCGAGTCTGAGCAATGCCATCTTAATTGTCAATGCCCTGGATGAGTGTAACACAGGCCGTCAAGAATTGCTTGAATTCATCGCGCAGCGTTCACCAGCTAAGTGAATTGTGTCAAGCCGCAATTGGCCAGATATCGAAGAAATCTTGGATGATGCCGAACAGAAGGTCAAGATACATCTTGAAGTAAACCAGAGCTCAGTATCCGATGCAGTCGACCTTTACATCCAGGCGAAGGTAGACGAGCTTGCACGGAAAAAGAGATATGATGACAAAACGAAGATGGGTGTCCTAGAACATCTGCAGTCGAATGCTAATGGTACCTTTCTTTGGGTAGCCTTAGTTTGTCAAGAGCTTTCTAATGCAGGTGCACGAAAGTGGCATACGCCAACTAAACTGATGTCATTTCCACCCGGGCTTAATCCTCTGTACGAAAGAATGCTACAACAGATCTCTCAATCATACGACGCCCAACTCTGCAAGGAAATCATTGCAACAGCTCTTGTTGTATACCGACCCATCACTTTGGAAGAGCTACATGCCCTGATTCATGAATTAGAGTACATGGACAAGGGAAATGTAGCGGAAGTCATCGCCTTATGCGGGTCTTTCTTGACCGTTTATGATAATGTCATTTCTTTTGTGCACCAGTCAGCGAAGGACTACTTGTTGGGAAAAGCGTTGGATGAGATCGTACCTTCTGGAATCCCATACCAACACCAGAAAGTGTTGTTACAATCACTTGAGATTCTTCATCAACGGCTAAAGCGCGACATTTACGGCTTGAAGGCCCCCGGATGTCTCATCGACGAAATTTTAGTTCCTGAGCCCGACCCACTAGCTGGCATTCGATATTCTTGCACATTCTGGGCTGATCATCTTGGAAATTCAGGAGATGATGTAGCCAGTGCAAACGACGGCATCCTGGCGCTCTTCAAAGACAAGTACCTTCAGTGGTTAGAAGCGCTCAGCCTTCTACGCAGCATTTCTAGCGCTGGATGGGCAATGGAAAAGCTCAGGCCATTTTTGGTGAGTACTTTATGGTGAAGAAAAGGGCTGTGATGAAACAGTGGTTAACAACTTGTAGCAGGAGAAAGCGTCGCAAGATCTGCAAGAAATTACCAAAGACGCTCAACGGTTCCTTTTCTTCTATGGGGGGTGTATCGAGATTGCACCGCTGCAGGTTTATGTCTCCGCTCTGATATTCAGCCCTACAAAGAGCTTGATAAGGCAAATAAACCGCCATGAAGAACCAGACTGGGTTGAGCCAAAGCCACGGGTTGAAGAAAACTGGGATGTCTGCTTACAGACTCTTGAGGGCCATCGCGATTGGGTGTCATCAGTGGTATTCTCAAATGATGGACGGCGACTGGCATCAGGGTCCCGGGATAACACAGTCAAGATCTGGGATGCGACTTCTGGTGCGTGTCTGCAGACTCTTGAGGGCCATCGCGATTGGGTGTCATCAGTGGTCTTCTCAAATGATGGACGGCGACTGGCATCAGGGTCCCGGGATAACACAGTCAAGATCTGGGATGCGACTTCTGGTGCGTGTCTACACACTCTTGAGGGCCATCACTATCCGGTGAAATCAGTGGTCTTCTCAAATGATGGACAGCGACTGGCATCAGGGTCCACCGACAGGACAGTCAAGATCTGGGATGCGACTTCTGGTGCGTGTCTGCAGACTCTTGAGGGCCATATTCGTACTGTGAATTCAGTGGTATTCTCAAATGATGGGCAGCGACTGGCATCAGGGTCCGGGGATAACACAGTCAAGATCTGGGATGCGACTTCTGGTGCGTGTCTGCAGACTCTTGAGGGCCATTATGGAGCCGTGACATCAGTGGTCTTCTCAAATGATGGGCAGCGACTGGCATCAGGGTCAGAGGACAAGACAGTCAAAATCTGGGATGCGACTTCTGGTGCGTGTCTGCAGACTCTTGAGGGCCATTATGGAGCCGTGACATCAGTGGTCTTCTCAAATGATGGACAGCGACTGGCATCAGGGTCTTCTGACTGGACAGTCAAGATCTGGGATGCGACTTCTGGTGCGTGTCTGCAGACTCTTGGGGGCTATTATGGAGCCGTGTCATCAGTGGTCTTCTCAAATGACAGACAACAACCATCTTCACCATCATTGGCTGGCCAAACGTCCTTGTTACCTTCCAAATCTAACAGCCATCTTATCGCCATTGATGGTGTCTGGATCACCGAGGATCAGAGAAGGGTACTTTGGTTGCCACCATCATATCGTCGTAATAAACCAGCATTCACACCTGGCAAGATTGGGCTAGGCCTTTCCTCTGGCCGCGTCACAGTCATAGGATTCAGATCTACCGACCAGCATCAAAACTCCAGCACCAAATCGAGCTGTTTCCATGTCACTCGATAATATTGAAGCACAGTTCTATATTTCATTGCTTTTTATATAGTCATAGGCTAGTCTAATACGTCAGGCCCCTCGGTCTAATAATCAATTAACACCATCCAAGATCCTTATAATTCCATTTCATCATACAATATTCGTACTAGCTTACTAACACACGATCAGATCAACGCGCGTTCTCACAAAGGTTTAAGGTGTCCAACAACATCAATCAATAGCAAACGAAGCCTGTTAGATGCAGTAGGAAATGAAGACTTTTGCTAACATAAACTTAGCGAAGTGAATATCTCAAGGTGAAGGGCGAAAATCTGTCTTCCTAGTAGATGTAACCAACATTTCACTTCACTCCCATTACTATTCCGATAAGAATTCATGGATACTTCTCAGGGTTCTTGCTGCGGTAGTCCAGGCGTCCTGGCTTCTTCATCTCGAATCATCCAATGCCACTCAGTTGAGAGCCTAGTTTCGTCAAGTTACAGTCAATAGGCTGAGTCACCCGGGTTCCCTTCTTCACCTAACTGGTGGGCAATGTTGCTGGCAATTTCAGATTGAAATAGAATCACCTCCTTTTCCTTTCTAGAACATTGCTAAGCTGTCGTGTAACTGCAACTATATATAATATTTCAGCTACTCGCTGCAAAATCGCACCACAGAGCAACACATCACAGCTGCACACAATCGTAGGAGTCCTTATCTTCTTACCCATGAATCGTTTTTTAACGCCTTCAGCTCTAAGTCCTATTCTTAGAGAAGCACTTTGAGTTAGCTGTTTATGTTATATACTTACAAGTAGTCCTTCTAAATCGCAATAAAATATTCACTATAATACAGATAAACCTCCCTTTTGAATTCGCCTTGTTGTATATAACTCCAAGCCACGCTCCTTCACAGTCTACGCTGAGCGCACACACATGCATTTTAAGCTCTATTACATAATTCAACCTAACGTGCATGATAAAGGAATGCACCAAAAACATGGCGCAATCAAAGAATGAGGCTAGCATT
This sequence comes from Ceratocystis diversiconidia, assembly GCA_038406795.1. Classification (NCBI taxonomy): domain Eukaryota; kingdom Fungi; phylum Ascomycota; class Sordariomycetes; order Microascales; family Ceratocystidaceae; genus Ceratocystis; species Ceratocystis diversiconidia. The sequence continues at coordinate 1,237 of JAWWXZ010000647.1, read as the reverse complement.
GTTCTCACTCTTCGGCTCTTCAAAACAACCCGGAATTAGGTCCCTGATCTACCGCAAGGTTATACCACATGGATCATCTTACCCTTCATTACCTGCCACGTACTTAGGTATCTTGCATAGTTATTCAACATGTTAGCTGAAAAGCTTTCAGGCTCGTGCCTAATACAAGCAAGGGCTATTGTTATTTAGAGCAAAGAGCTGAGAGCCCAGAAATGGAGGACCAGTCAGAAGAAGAGGGAGACGCCCCAGTCGCGAGTGCAGGCGACAAGAGGAAAGCCGCGGGGAGAGCCAGAAATGGCTTCTCCTTCAAAGCTCCCACTGCCTTCCAAGGACTGAGAAAATCCTCACGAAAGAAGGTGAGGAAGGACAACCAGACCAAAATCTAGTCTATGAATATAGACAAAGGAGACTCTAGGAGGAAGCTGGAGGTTTGGCAGTTCAATGCACACAAAGGGCAGCGAAACCAACAGATCCTGATATAAGAGGCTGGTAGAAAAGGGGTAGACGTGATATGTATACAGGAACCATACATTACAGGTCCCCCAGGAGAATGCACATCGGTCAGAGACCCAAGGTACAAGCTCATGATCCCTCAAGGAAGGAGTGAAGACCCAAGGGCTCTGACCTACACCAAAAAGACAATGGCAGCCACGATAGTCCCTATCAGTGGAGGCGGACATCAGGATGTGATGGTGGTTGAACTTGCGGGGCAGAGACTACACATCGCAAACGTGTACAACGCAAACCCAGGAGATCCAGAAAGGGGGATAGCGTTGAAGAAGGCACAAGAAACGCTCAGGGACAAGAAAATGATACTCTGTGGAGACCTGAATCTGCACTCACAGCTGTGGGACAGCAAGAAGTAAGACTCAAGCGATTGCAACCAGATCTATGATTGGATGGAACAGTAAGCAGTGGCCTTGCTCAACGAGCCAGACGACAACACCTGCTTTTCGAAGCTTTGCAGTCGACCTGACCAGAATGATGACAAGAGCACTCGACCGAACAGCACCCAGAGCCCTGAGTAAAGGCACGGGGAAAAGATGGTGGACTCAACAATGCGCAGAAGCCGTCAAGGAGATGAGAGTAGCCTGGGGGAGAACGAGAGAAGACGGCTACACAGATGCGAGCTTTGAAGTGTACAAAGCGAAGAGACGACTCTTCCAAGCAGCCATCCGCATTGCGAAGAGGGACCAGTGGAGGAAGATGATAGAGGACCTGACAGAGGCAAAAGACG
>JAWWXZ010000456.1:0-16938 GCA_038406795.1 Ceratocystis diversiconidia | reverse complement strand
ACTGTCTTTGGCGTCTTAGAAACCCAAGGGTCGGGGAGGCCGGCCTCCTCCTCGATCGGTGTTGGAGTCCGTAGCTGCACGTCAAGCTTAGATATCACACTTTCTGGATCTAAAGGAATGATTCCAGCGCCTCTAAAACCCCCCTTGATATTGCTTTCCGTCATAGCTACTTGGTGGGCAGCATAAAAAGCCAGAAAGAAATCAGTCTTGGAAACGTGGGTTATCGAGCACCTGATTAGATGCTCAATTTCTCAACCATAGGCCTTCTTCAGTGGCCCAAAGCACCCGACATCAAGAGGCTGAAGTAGGTGAGAGGAATGAGCTGGCATACAAAGTGTAATGATGTGGTTGTCTTCACAATATTTCTCAAAATCGACTGAGTGGTGGCTTTGATGCCCATCAATGATAAGAAGCTGATAGCGACTGTTTGATCAGGCTCTTGTATGGTGATTGAAGTGCTTGAGCCACTTAAGACCTGTATCATTGTCGGTCCACCCATTTTGAGTCGTGGCAATAGCCCAATCCCCTGGCAGGTTACTTTCTTAGTACCAGCTGGAGAGGTGATATTGGCCCGCAACCACGATGAATGGTGCGACTGCCCAGCCTTCAGCATTAATCGCCTGAATAACTGTGACCCATTCCCAGTTTCCAGGCTGCAATGATTTAGTCTTTCCACATCTTTCTGCACCTGTGACGACAATTCCACTTGCAATGACACCCACCATAAAGCCAGTCTCATCAAAGTTGTAGACATCAGTGAGGCTGATACCGTATTTTCCAATCGTGTTCTCCACAAGCGTGAACCAACTGCGAATAATAGCTGGATCTTCACATTTGGCCCTCTTGTAGTCGTATCTACGATTAAAACGCGCCTTGAGGTCTGGCTGTCGCTTGACAAAGTTGGAAGCACAGCGCTTGCCGACGCGTGACGCGTCGCGGTCGGCGAGCAGTCGGTTGGCCATTTCTTCAACACCACGTAGTTGCGGGGGATGCCCTCGCGAATCCAAGTCAAGAATGAACTTGACAATGACCTGCTCTTCTAGATCGGATAGTCTGCGTGAGTTGGGGATGGTATTGCGTCGACATTGAATTCCATTCTGTCGGCGACAAAGGGCATGATAATCCACCTGGTATAATCTAGCGGCAAGTCGAAGACCTAATTCCGGGTTAGTTTGAAGGGCCCGAAGAGCGAGAACAATATTAGCCTCATTTTTTGGTTGCGCCATGTTTTTTGGTGGACAAATAGTCGATTAGATGCGAAGATGAGAGATTGAAAGATTTTTGGTGCGTTCGCATGGTTGGTGCATTCGCTTATCATTGACGTTACTCATTGTGTTGAAGACTTCACTCATTACCCTGATATATGATTTCTTTATCCTATGTTATTACTCTTAAGTACTATGATGCAGCTGCCCCTACTCAGGAAAACAACCTCATGACAGCCAGTAGAGTAAGGCAGAGAATGGCTGTATAGAGGCTGAGGTCACCTGGGAGCTGGGGGATAATCCTCTCAGAATAGGAAGAAGGGGTGTAGCTGACATCTAGAGAAGGATAGATAAAGATACCAAAGAATAACATGCCTTGCATCTAATGGACAGAGATGGAGATTGCATTGTATTTAGAGAATGAGAATCAAGTGGTTATATTTGAACATAAAGGCAGCTCAAATAAATAGTATAGAGACAAAAGCTGTGAAATAGCCCTTCCAGAAGAAGAAATTCACAGCAACTGTAGTGTTGCTAACGTACATGTAGCCCGAGCGCCGCAGTCAACCGAGCGCCGCACTTTTCCCTCCTACACCTAAATTTTCATTTGATCAATCGATTCTCAACAACCTAAGATGTCAGCTACTACTATTGAAGCTAGAACCCTTCAGGCCCTTCAGGCCCTTCAAAATAACCCAAATCTAAGTATCCGACGCGCCGCAAGGACCTATAAAATTGATGAGCGTCGACTACGTCGCCGCCAGCAAGGCATCCGATCTCAAAGCGATATCTTCCATAAATCGCGTCGACTATCTGATCTAGAGGAACAGATTATTAAGAACTTTATTCTCGACCTAGATTCGTGAGGATTTCCCCCCCAGCTTCATGGTGTTCAAGAAATGGCTGATCAATTGCTTGCTGACCGCTATGCGCCATCCGTCGGCAAGCGCTGGGCTTCAAAGATTGTCAAGCGACACCCAGACCTAAAGACACGTTTTTTTCGGAAATACGACTATCAGAGAGCTAAGCGTGAAGATCCAACCATTATCCGCGATTGGTTTCAGCTTGTGGTGAACATGATTGCAAAGTATGGCATCTGATCAGATGATATCTATAACTTTGATGAGACTGGTTTCCTTATGGGCATGACTGCAAACAGAATAGTTGTCATGGGCTCAGAAAGGCGTTCAAAGCTCCAGAGTGAATTCTTGAAGCCCTAAAGTCTCTTGGGAAGGGCACAAAGGCAGTTATGCATCAGGTTGCCCTATTAGCTGCTGAGAACAAAGACCTTCGGGAGGCAAATGAGATACTTAGCCGGCGCCAGCGGGCAAAGAGAGCTAGACTACAGAATAGAGGGGTCAAGACAGTACAAGAAGGAAGGGAAGCAATTGATCAGATGGATATTGATGCGCAGGTAGTGGCTGAATCATCGTGGAGTAGTGGTCAAAGGAGGGCAGCATGACCAGGTATTCAGCGTTGTGGTGTCTGCAGCCAGCCTGGCCATAATTCAAGGACTTGTCAAGTAGTGATTGAGACATCTGGGGAAGAGTATAGTGAGTAGTTTTAATTGATTAAATAGGTTGTGGTGTTTTTATCGCCATTTCTATAAGAGAGGTTAAGAAAAGTGCGGCGCTCAGTTGACTGCAGCGCTCGGGTTACATGTACGTTACTTGTGAAGAATCCTTGAGATTTGGCCCACTGTTAGTGCACATGCTTCACCGCCTTTGTGGGGCTTGTACCTGTAAGCTAGAGCCATTCAGAGTGTGTAAACTGTGATGCCCACATAAGACTGATGCCCATATAGAAAAAAGGTGATGCCCATGTAGTAGCTGCTGATAGGAAAGGGAGGGAGTGGACGTAGGCGTCGCCTGCACCTATTGGGCCCCTGACTCAGTGGGTAGATTACATCAGGCGCCAAAAACCCAGCCCAGTAATTGCCAGCATCTCACCTTCCTGTCTTTCTTTCTTCTACTTTTCTTTCTTGTATAGTAGATGACCAACAACAACAACAAGCGCTTCCTTAGTCACCAATAACGTCACCATCACCTGGCATAAAATTCGTCATGTCGGAGCCAATTTCATATGATGTCCTGTTCATAGACCAGTCTCAGAACCATCCCATTCCACTGCCAACTCCAAATGACATAGATGGCTCTGAAGTCTTACCTAGCAAGCCTGGTGGCGCTCGCCTCGTGGGAATACAGCAGAGATTTGTCATGAAGTTCGGCGTGGATGTTCAACCTATTGAGGCTCATAACATGCTGTACGTCGCAAAATTTACAACAGTGCCAGTCCCCAAGGTCTACGCCATTTACCAACGTCGAGAGAAGCAGAGCGTTGTCACATATATTGTCATGCAATATGTGCAGGGCACGACGCTCTTGAACTTGTGGGGAAGCCTCGATCAAGCTCGCAAAACCTCCATCGCTGAGACTCTTCGGGCATACTTCGATCAGCTTCGGCAACTGAAGCACCCGGGGTTTTTTGGTAACATTGACGGCGGGCCACCGCTCGACGGTATATTTTCGGCGATACAGGGTGCCAACGATATCAAGGGATCCTTTGCAACCGAGGGTGAACTGATAGACTGGATCATTCGAATATACTCCCTCGAAAGCAGCGAGCGTACGGCCTACAAGACTCAGTACTACCAACATATCCTGCCAACTGTCCTTCGTGGCGGTGGTACGCCCATCTTCACCCACAATGACTTTCAGAGGAAGAACATCATGGTGCGGGATGACGGAGTTCCAGTCATTATCGACTGGGAGTTTGCGTCCTGGTATCCTGCATACTGGGAATACTCCACGGCTATGTTTGCCAATGGCAGTTGGAAAGACGATTGGCACGAATATCTACGCATAGTCTTGGATGAATATCCAAATCAGTATCTCTGGTTGTCAATGATTAAGTTTGAATTGTGGTTTTAACATACTCAGAGGCGCACGAGTAAGTAATACCATCTTCCTCTTTATCCATAATGCTCATTAAACATATAGGTCAACTAACATCAAGCGAGCATGAACGAAAATCTGTTCGCGGGGCCCGGAGGGGGGATTATCAGCAAGTCAGGCGTTCATTATTCAGCCACTGCCTTAGGACACGAGCTTTCACGAGCATTATGAGTGATGAAATATTATTAGATGCTCAGTACTTGTTGTGTATGAACTCAGCCCCCCATGCGATTCTATACACGTTAATACCTGATTTTTATCTCATCAGTGGTGCTACAAGATTGAAGGGCTCATAGGCTGTCATAGTAGGCGCTATGAAGGTTGCACCTTGTCCAGAGAAAAGGAGGTGAGAGGCCTCTCACAGCCCTGATGATCATAATCTCAGCTCCCAGTATAAGTGTTACGGTTAGAGCGCGCTGTTAAGGTACGTAAAGAACCTTTATTGATTTATGAGGAGGGAAAGGAGTCTATCTAGAAGATTGTGCTGGTGAGCAGGGTGAAATACTTTCACTCACTCCCCTGTATTTCCACCCATCTTCACTGCCTTCCATGTTCAGTACTAAACTGCAATAATAAGTACCTATCCAGCACACCTGAAATCAACTGCTAGTCTAGTTTACTCTTCAATGCGAAATATTCATTCCTTAGTCCTAAGTGCTGTGAAGATCCAGCCTCTGAATCACGACCTTAACATCAGGGTCTTCTGACTCCACAGTCAAGATCTGGGATGCGACTTTTGGTGCGTGTCTGCAGACTCTTGAGGCCTATAGTGATTATGTGTATTCAGTGGTCTTCTCAAATGATGGACAGCGACTGGCATCAGGATCTTATGACTCCACAGCCAAGATCTAGGATGTGACTTCTGGTGTGTCTGCAGACTCTTGAGGGCTATCTTGGGATAGTGGACCAAGCAGTGTTTTTGAACACTGAACAATCATCTCCACCACCATTTGTCGACAAGGCATCCTCGTTCCCCTCTCAATCTCACAGCTATAGTATTAGCAGGGGCTGGGTTATGCAAAATCAGCTAAGGGTGCTTTGGCTGCCACCATCATATCGTCCTAAGACATCAGCATTCTCATCTTCTAACACTATTGTGCTAGTCTCCGCCTCTCATCACATCATAGTTATAGGATTCAAACCCATCTCTCATCATTAGAATTTTAGCATCAAAGTGACCTGCTTCCAGTTTTTTCCATAACATTGCAGGTTCCACCCTTCATTAGATTATATATATTGGTCAGTGTAAATTCAATGATGCGTATTCATTCTTACTATCTAGATTCTAAACAGAAAAGGGGTAGGGAAGTACATGACCCTGACAACAACCAGAGGGATCCTTGTGCAGAGTCTGTCAGCTGACCAGTCATGTGACACCACACTGGTCTCGAGGACTCACAGAATGCCTGCCTCTTACAGTCAGTTATTTTCGTAAATCAAGTTCTTAGTTTTAATCATCAATTCACAAAAGTTAGAACTAATAGTACAAACTGTTCGGACATACAGAATATCTGAAGAATGACAAGAAAAAGGGACCTGTGATTTGTGGTTGTTTCTCATCTATCTGTTTCTTTATTGACGAGTGGATATCAACTGATATAGATGTTCCTCACGTCTAGACTGGAAAAGGCCCTTTATATCTGATGCTAGCGCTAATGTTTGGCCGAACCTAATCAGGGGCAATAATCCTGGTAACCCTGACATAGAATGCCAGCCAAGTCCAGTTGCCACCTCTCATATCACAACTGCATACACTGCCTCGCTGTTACCAGTGCTTAACGCTGAGTGCTCAGAGAAAATACCATAAGACGTTTTATTTAGAGAAATCTACAGAACAAAGAAGAAATAAGAAATCAACAACTAAGTGCCTTATGTCCTATTTGTATCTCTTGCTTTCATCCAACAGAATTCCCTATAAGCCATTGCTAGCTGTCATCCATGGGTGCCAGTTGTCCATGCACACCTTGCCATGTCATCCTTGCGGAATGTAGGCGCACAGCCTGCAACAGAAGCCCCAGACCAAATACAGAATGGCTACCCCCGCGGTATCAAAGCCGCATACCTTCACGGGATCACACAAGAGGATGTCTATGTCTCTGTACCAAAGGAACTGGAAGACTATTTCCAACAGAATCCACACATTAGCGATTACCTTGGCTACAAAACAGGGATGGTCATAAAGCTCAAACGGACGCTATATGGGCTTAAGCAAAGTGGTCATGAGTGGCAAAAGGTCATGAAACAATACCTTCTGTACATGGGTTTCAAACAGGTACCCTGTGATCCAGCAGCATATCGAAATGAAAACCTAGACATCACAGTATGTACCCACATAGATAACCTTCTCTACGATGGACCCAATGAAGAAGCTGTAAAACGCTTTGAAAGAAAGTTGATGGACAGATTCCATGGCGAACTGACAGAAACCCCAAAATGGCTTCTGGGTGTCACGTTAGGCTTCAACGTCCTGACAGACAACCAAAACCTGCTCCACTTTACAACTGCACAGCAACTGTCAGAACGACAAGCCAGATGGGCAACCCTACTTTCAGAGTTTGACCTAGTTTTGGAACACCGCCCTGGAAAACTGACCCCCCTCCCAGATGCATTGTCCGGACTACACATGCCATAGGACACAGAGGACCCCTGACTGAAAGCACGCCACCGGCAGCTACTGACACCAGGCGAAGGTGGCTCACTACGTGTCCAGCCTGTCCATACACCCTCCCCATCGATACCTTCCCCATTCCGACAAGAGAGTTTGAGTAAACTCTGGAACCAAGCACTGTCACAAGACGTGGACTACTCACTTGCCTGTACTGTCATTGCATCAGGATCGCCAACTTGGCCTGAGACCTTGAAGAACCACTGGAAAGTCTCGTTGTCAGAATGCTCTCTAGACTCACAAGGCCGCCTCCGTTTCAGATCTCGACTTTGGATGCTGAATTGGGAACCACTACGAACCAATGTACTACAGGAAATCCATGACTCTGCAACACTCATCCACCCAGGACAAAGGGTCATGTGCCAAGAGGTCTCCAAAACCTATTTCTGCCTGCACTACACCTCAGACGTCAAACTTTTCTGTCGGAACTGTGAAATATGTGGCAGCACTAACCCCAATTCTGTCGAGCTTGACCAGATAATCCTCATCGACAGCATTTTGGAAGAATCAGGCATGAACCAATGCCAGCCAAGCCAAACCCTGGCTCCGCTACTGCCATCAGACCCGTGGCAGGATAGACCAATAGATCCCCTGATGTAGAACTCGACAAGGAGTCAGCCGACCGCTTCAGAAGACTTGTTGGGCGTCTTATGTATGTGCGTGTCATGACAAGACCCGAAATTTCACCAGCGCTGAGCAGACTGGTGTCAGCATTCAACAATCCAAAAATCTCGCACGACGGAATGCTCACGCACTTACTAAGATACATGAACACCACCAAGTCCTTGAAGATAACCTATACAGCTCCACAGAAACATGTCACCGGTCCCATAAAGGCCTACATGTACTCAGACTCGACTTGGGTTGACGGTCCCGACGCCAGATCTACTACAGGGTTTGTCATATACTTAGCTGGAGGTCCTGTCATGTGGGTTTCACGACGACAAAACGTTGTTGCACGAAGCACGCTTGAAGCCGAGCTCATTGCTATGTCAGACGCTATGGCAGCAGCAATGTTCATGAAATCATTCGCAGCTCAAACAGGACACGACATTGAGATCACAGGCTTCGCAGACAACAAGGGATTCCTTACCACAGCGAATCGGACGGACGCTACATCGCGGGCTACAAGGCATATTAGGGCCGACCACTTCTATATTCGAGAAAAGGTTGCTGATGGATCTGTCGCCCTCGAGATTTTAAACACCAGGCACCAAATAGCAGACGCCCTAACTAAGCCACTGTCGGCCCCCCTCACAAAAAAGCACAACAAGGTCCTCTTCGGTGGCTTAGATCCCGACAAACCTCCACATGAGTCGATCGTGATCGAATGAGCCTCTACCTACGGCAGAAGGGGGGGTGTTGCGTGGCGCACTATGCATGTTAGGGTCTTCAACCCGTAGATGAGAATCGACAATTCATAAGGGCCTTGCATAAACACCAATCCCCCTGAAATGGTCTTTGAGATCTAGGCCTTTGGCAAGAAGCAGTCCCTTCTTCCATCAGTATGTAGTAGCGTAGAACCCTCCACCAACTATAGTAGTAGTTAGTTCTTTTAATCTTTCAACTGATTCAAACATTAAGATCTATTCTACAAAGGGTGGTGGTGCATGGTAATGCCAGCATCAGCATGTTCAAATCCTATAGCCATATTTGCGCATTTACCTGTGATCAAGCTGGGCCACCACCCTTTGTAGAATAGATCTTAATGATTGAATCAGTTGATTTATTAAAGGTATTACTTCTACACTACGTCCTTGGACTTCACCTATTGCTCATGAGAATTCATGATAGGGTGTCAACCCTATCATGGATCTTCAGCCACATGAGGTATGAACAAGTGGGGCATGTATGGGACGCCACTTAACTCGTTTAGTGCGCCACGCAACATAGTACAGCACAAATCCACACTATCGCTACCACAGAGACGTCAGGCAAGGGTAATAGGCGGTGGAAATGTTGTACCGAGAAACTCAGTTCTGGATATCATGTATCTCGACTCCTTGCAAGGTGACATCCAGTACAATTAGTAATCCTTGGCCACTACTATGTCATCACGGCCTAATGACAACACCCGGACTAGCGGGCTTAAGGGTGACTAAGGTTTTGCCAAGGAGCTTAAGTCCAGCTAATGTTACGACTAGAATACGGTCCTACGCCTTCCCTCCATACTGGACCGATATGTTCTTGTTGTGACTATGGCTAAAATGCTCCATTTCTCCTGGTTATAGTGCTCAGTCGTCCCTACTGCTGTACCTATGAAAATGGCAAGATAGTTCATTTGGCTTGCAATGCAAGCCAAACAAAAGCTTTTTTTCGCTATTCCCAGATGCCTCTATTCTGGATTCTCAGCTTCAAGGCATTAATTAGAAGTTTGTTATATCTTGCAAACTTCCAGGCAGCATTACCAAGCAACGCAGGTCTGCTGGATCGCACAAATGGGATTAAAGACAAATTATATCTGTGAAGCCAAATAGGGACGTGCCGTCAACGTCGTGTTGTCTGTCATTCCATGAATCTCATTGTTTTGTTGCCAAGTTTTAGGCATGCGGTCGCTTTGTTGTCTGTCTCTCACATAGCATCTCTACTCTGCGACCATTCTTCTTCACCTAAACATCAGTACATCCACCTCTGCTAGACATACGACAGATGCTGGTGTTGCAAATATCAATACTGTCGTTGTGTCCTTTCTTAAGTGTTGAGAGTCAAGATATTGTGAAATGCTACTCTACCAGCTGATTCAACCTTTCTTGAAGTTAACCCCTAAACTAAAGTTTAGTGGAAGTCCTTTGCAGAGATTTGCAATAGAAGCATATTTCTACATAACAACTTAGCTATAGTCGATGCCATAATCAGCAAACCCATCAAAAGATCTGCTATGGACAGGAGACTTAGCTACTAGAGTACTGCTAAAGTCTCGTTGGTGAGCTACCAGAACCTTTGAAGGGCTTAATTCTCTCACTTTGTGGCTTCGACCATCAATGTTAATGGCCTTGTCTAAGCATTCTAGGATGCTCCAGTTCACTGGCCAGGCAAAGAATACACTCAGCATAATCACCCGCCAAGCGAATACTCATCTGGACATCCCACACAATATTATAGAGAACAGTGCCTCTACTAACATCGCAATTGATATAAAAGGCTGGCCCTTTGCTTCTGCTTGCCTCTCTTGTTATTCTCTTTTCCACTACCATCTTCCTCAGCATCTACTATCATTTTCACTTCCCCTTACATTACAACCTTCATTATTTTCCATTCATTTAATCATTTCTTATTACTTTTCTAAACTATTCAAAATGGTTGCTGCTTCTTCTCTTTTTGCTGTCCTTGCTACTACTGGCTATATTATGGCTGCTGCTGTTCTCCCTCGTGTAGAGGAGGAACTTTCTTGTATGCAGCCTTCTCTAAACTTCGAGAAGTGGACTGTCTCTGGCTTCACCTATAGATGGATTAAGACTGCCCCTGCTACTGACCCTGCTAACACCTTTACCAATAGTGAGGTTAAGTTTAAAGTTACTAATAATGCTCTGTCCTCTACTATTGAGTGCACTGTAAGGAACACTATTCCTGAGTTTAGAGATGATCAGTGGTTTAACTGCCCTGCCAACATGATTAGCAACATGGAATTCAGCTACAATAGTGAGACCTTGACCCTGAGCCTAAACTCTGGCTGGATGTGCATCCCTAAGCAGTAAGTCTTTCATCCCAACTTCTTAAATGTCAGGAAACTAGTATCTTAACCCTCAATAGATTTGAGCATGCTGGCTCTGTCGTGATCCCCCTAGACTGCACCACTGAGCACAGGGAAATGGGTATACCCTTTTCCATTGACAGTGTCAAATGTGCTAGCCCTGGGGACTTCGACCTTCCTAGCAGGACTCCTCATGCTCCTCCTCTTTATTGAGGTTCAATGTTGAAGGTCCACGATCCGTAATACTTTGGAGTAAAACTGCCATCAACTCCTACCCTCTTCAGCTCCTCATATGCTGCAGCCTCACTACTATAGTCCCGATCAGCTTTCCACGTGACATCATCGCTTGGCCCAATGTATGCATAGTAAAAAGGGTCGTACATTTTTGCAATGTAACTAGTGTCATCATTGCCATCATCCAAAGAGCATCGTAGTATTTGAGCGCCACGATCGTCGCGCGGCATTCCACCTCCTCTAGGACATGAAGTTGGCGGATAGTTTTAGTTGGGTGGGACGGCGTGTCGTTGGGTGTCGAAAACACCATTCAGTTTGGGTCACACCATTGAGGTCTGTCCATTAGGCCATTGGGCGTGGAGCAACCTCTCTGTCATAACCAAAGCCAAATGGTGGAGGTGGTGTATGTGCCCGGATGGAAAGGGACATGCCATAGTGCTATGGTAGTTTGGGCTTGGTAGGATCAGGTGGAAGCGCCCAAGATAGCGGGCGAGGCTTATACTCACGAGGTTTTAGAGTAACAAACATTTCAGATGAGAATCGATAACAGATGTGTGTGAGGTTTTCAGACGATGAACCACTGTGTCCAGTCATGAAAAGATCTAGAGCCCATATAAGGTGGACGTTAGGGGACTTTAAGCGCTAGGCAAAGCCCAACAACCAATCAGGTACTAGGCCCGCAAAACTAAAGTGGGTCTATAAACTGGTGACAGTTGCTACATGGGCATCAGATTTTACACACTCTGATTGGCTTTAACTTACAGGTACAAGCCCCACAAAGGCGGTGAAGCTTGTGCACTAACAGCTACACCAATTCACAGCCTTTGTCTCTATAATGTTTATCTTAGCTGTCTTTGTGTTCAAATCTAACCACTTGATTCTCATTCTCTAAATACAATGCAATATCCCTCTCTATCCCTTAGATGCAAGGCTCGTTATTCTTTAGTATCTTTATCTATTGTCCTCTAGATGTCAGCTACACCCCTTCTTCCCATTCTGAGAGGATTATCCCCCAGCTCCCAGGCGACCTCAGCCTTTACAGTCATCCTCCGCCTTACTCTAGTCCAAATATACCATTATCTCCTTCTTGGTTCACTCTCTCGAACTGGCTGTCATGAGGTCGTTTTTCTGAGCGGGGGCTGGCTGGCATCTTAGTACTTAAGAGTAATAAGATAGGATAAAAAAATCATATGCCAGACACCACACTGAGCATCGAGACCCCCCCCCCCTGGCGGTACCCCTGGAGCCCTTCCATGGGAGCCCATCACGTTCTTCTTCTCTTGAAGGGCAGTGTTGTTACCTTCTCTTACCGATGTTCAATCTATTACACAGGGAGTCGGGCACAATTAATCCGCATCAATTCTGTTGACATAATCCAAAGCCCTCGCTATCTCCGTCAGGTCGTCTTTAGAGTCTTGATACGTCTCGGTCCGGTTTCCTCCCATCCCATTTGCAAGTTTGCGGGCGAAGCTCTATCTGAAGCAGTATTTGCTGTGTCATGCCAGCCAGATACGGGCTTTGCTTTGGCAGTCGCGGCACTAAAAATGCCGGGGTTGCTTCCACGGTGTTTCAGCCTTGACTTGCACGTTGGTAGGCTGGTTCTCCTGCTTCTAGGCAAGTTGCATGCAAAAAATATCCATTTCTTGTGCTTCTAAAATTGCATCCGCCTCAAGGACCCGTCTCGCAGGGCTCTAGCTCTAAAAGCTGCTTCATCTGAAGCATCTCTGCTCTCAAGAACTAGATCTCATTTCCGGTTTCAACTTTTGCCAGACATGGTTACCCACTCACTCGCGCACCCGTTTCCTTTTATCACATTGAGGAGAGAAGGGGACAAATGACTGTCCAAACCTACAGATTGCTGTGCTAGTGGAAGGTTGTGGGGTGTAGGGCTACGGCTCCATAGAGACTTAAGCAGCGTCTATAGTTCGTTCATGAGCCTAGTGGATTTTATCAGCTAACTGACATGCTTTGTGTACAGGAACAAAGAATCCATTAGCCGGCCAGTGTCAAAGAAGTGGATACGCCATTCTAATGAGTATCTCTCCTTTCTGTGTTATATCTACATCAAGTCGTGAGTGTCTAGCCTAGAACAAAGGCTTCTGGTAGATTCTTAAGGCAATCATAGGGTAGAATAAATCCAACAATTACCATGACTTCGATACAGCTCATGGCTCATCCACTTAGCTTTATGAGTTAGCTTGACTCCTATATGCTTGATTTTGGGTGGCCTATATGCCTATATACAACAGCTTTGTTTGAAGATTAGAGAATCTATACCAAATTTGACTTATTCATGTCACCACAAAAATAGTTTGTGTTCAATAGTGTGCTACCATTCTAATACAAACTTAAGTCGTCTAAGGGTTACTGGGCTAACCCTATACCCCATCCTTTTTGTGCTCACGGCATCCCTTGCCAGCCCAGACTCTTAGCGCCATTCTGCCATCTAGCCCTGAGTTGACGCCATTTTGTATCTCCATGTTCTTTCGTTGATATTTCTGCTATACAGTTACAGATTACGGCCTTCCAACTAGTAACATATCTCCAAATGCCTCATACATGTGCACGGAATGACGGAATGTCCTCTGACATGGGAATCTCTGAGTTGGAGAAAACATAGCTCGATGTCGTAATCTGGGCCAAGATGGTGTAGTGCTTGATGCATTGATAACTGACTCCAGTGTCTGAGGGTTGTCTGTTGTTAAATATATCAGTTGGTTTCCTCTTATTCCTCTGCCCCTTCATGTACACTACTTCCCTTCTTATCACTTAATGGCTCCATCGACACTCTAAGCATCTTTTGTCAAAGTTTACCCTTCTTTTCTCTTTCTTCCTTTCGAAAATCCCTTGCCTTTCACCCAGTACTCGTTGCTTACTTTGCTTGTTGGCATCATGTCTCCTAGTGCTGTAGCCCCAACAATACCCACCGTTAACGTGCTCCCTAACAAGAATAGTGAGGCACCACGGGACATATTTCCAGATGGTATCCGGACTTCTGGTCAGCACAATCCTATCTACGAGATCTTGAGGCCTTACAGTGACTTCCCTCAAGAGATATCAGGACCCACTCTTTGGACAAAGGAAGACTATGAAAACAATACAGAACGCTGGACCCATCGGCTTACTGCGAGTGAGATCGAGGAGCTTAGTGCGACTTCAGATGAGTTCATTGCAAGCGGGACCCCTCTTACAGGAATTAGCAAGGCAAGTAAACCGTATATATGTAGCTTAAGATTCGGTGAGCTTTCCACTGTCTAACTCTTCTCATTTTGTTCAGAACAACTTCCCCCTCTCTAGGTTAGGAAAAGTCCTGGCAGTTCTCCGCACCGATCTCCTTAACGGCAAAGGTTTCGTCCTCTTCAAAGGCTTCCCCTCTGACGCCTGGGGGCCTCATAAAAGCGCTGTAGCATATCTTGGCCTTGGGACTTATATTGGCTACTTTGTGTCTCAAAACAGCCGCGGCCATATTCTAGGCCATGTCAAGGACGTCGGCGACGATCCAACCCAAATCGATAAAGTGCGAATTTATCGTACTACTGCTCGGCAATTCTTCCATGCCGACGATGGCGATATTGTCGGCCTACTCTGCATGCAAAAAGCACAGGAAGGTGGCGAAACCGACATCGTTAGCATTCACAACGTATGGAATACACTACAGAGAGAGCACCCTGACGTTGCGGAGCTCCTAACACAGCCTATTTGGTACTTTGACCGTAAGGGGGAAGTTTCCCACGGCCAACAAGAATGGACACGCCAGCCAGTGTTCTACATCGAAAACGGCGGAAAGGAGCGTGTGTACATCAAATGGGATCCTTACTATGTACGCTCCCTTGCACGATTCTCAGACAGGGGCATCATCCCCCCACTAAGTGGCGAACAGATACGCGCTATGAGTATTCTCGAGGAAACTTGCCAACGCCTTGCCCTCCACATGATTCTTGATGTTGGAGATTTTCAGTTTGTGAGCAACACACATCTTCTCCATGCCCGAACAGCATACAAAGGTAGTTAATACAAGCCCCAGCTCACATAGCCCTCCTAAATGCTGACGCAATCCGTGTCCCAGACCATCGTCCCCCTGCACCACGACGCCATCTACTCCGTCTTTGGCTCTCCATTCCTGATACTGAAGGAGGGTGGGTGCTCCCATTTCCCGACAGCTCAGAGAAAAAGAGAGGAGGGATTCAGGTCAATAACCAGGCCCCTGTCTGTCCACTCGATGCGGAGTAGGGGAAGGGAGGTTTATTGGCTGGGGATGTTTTACGGGCGTATAATACCATGCAACTTTAGAGAAGTAGCATCAAAGTTTTTAACAGTTTTGAACATAAACCCAACGTGATATTTCACAAACGCAGAAGTGGCTTCTGCATTAGCACTAGACACCAGCATGCAGGCCAACTCCAACGCAACGCAAATTATAAAAAAGGTCCTTGCAGACAAGAGCTTTATGTTTTTTGAGTGTAACATCAGTTGTGAGTGTGTAACCTTGGTATATTTCCACTAGAGAGATGCTTTATGGAGCAAAACAATCAGTCATGTATGTACTGCAACAAGCGAGCACTTACACCATTTCGTAGTGCGTGGTTTCTCAAATTTGTGCATATTATCAACTGTCTAAATCACGCGTCATTGCTACGTAAAAGCTTACTATGTTGGGTAAGAAATGCTTAAGCTGTTATCTCTCTAAGCTTAGCTTGCAGGCTTTGCTCATTAGCCCCACATTGCGTCATCAAAAGGCTTTCAGACAAAGCAAAACCCCTTGCAGTAGATCATTTCCCCTCAGGACCTTGGCCAACATATTTTATTATATGGCAAATAACTCGAACCTTGCGTCTCACATAAACACCAACCTATACCCATAAACCTTCCGTTGACCCGCTTCTATTACCATGGCCTCTGCTATAACCCGCATGGTCAGATCCCTCTCTTCTGCAAGCCCTACAATCCCCGAGGGCGCAGAGAAGGCAACCGTAGCCGCTGGCTGCTTTTGGGGCGTCGAACACATCTACCGCAAGCATTTTGGCAATGGAAACGGCCTTCTAGATGCCGCCGTCGGCTACACTGGCGGTGATGTCTCACACCCAAGCTACAAAAATGTGTGCTCAGGTTCGACTGGTCGTAAGTTTTCTGCCACTTTTTTCACGTCCTCTCCCACCATCTAGCCCAGCGGTTTACGTTTCTCTTGGCTAACGAAATCAAAGATGCCGAGGCGCTGCAGATAATCTTTGATCCAAAGAAGGTGTCATACCGCCAGATTATTGAGTTCTTCTATAAAATCCACGACCCTACTACGCCAGGCCGACAAGGCCCTGATGTCGGGACCCAATATCGCAGCGCCATCTTCTTTCACACTCCCGAACAGGAGAAGATCGCGTCCGAGGTGACGAAGACTGCTAGCGAAAACTGGTGGAAGCGGCCGCTTGCGACACAAATATTACCAGCAGGCCAATGGTGGAACGCCGAAGACTATCACCAGCTTTACCTAGAGAATAATCCCTCTGGCTATGAATGTCCCACGCACTTCCTGCGCGTATTCCCATCAGACAACTAGGAAGACTAATGGTTTTATAATGTTGGAGACATGTTGCTGTTAGCCCGAAAACATAGATACTATTCCAAGTTTATTATATTCTTGAAGCAGAGCGATGTGGTATTCCAAATCAATATAATACAAAAGTAATCTACAATGAGCGGAGAACAGGAGAAGCTCTCTCTCTATCCAACTCGAACCCTCCTTAACGCCATAACCATATGAATGCTAAAAGCAAGGATAAATTGCCGTTGCAGTAACCCAACACTCCGTTAGCAAAGCACCAGCCCGGCCGCTCACTTGCGACGCTGGCCCTGCATGGCCAGAATCTGGGCCATACGGATGAAGATGTTGATGAAGTCCAATTCCAGAGAAATAGACTCGTTGACGGGATCTCTGCTCATGGCCCCGCGCTCGGCAAGACGCGCATGGTACAGGACCTTCTGGACGTCATACAGAGTAAAGCCGCCAAAGACGGCCAGGCCGCCGTATAGCCAGAGGTTTTCGGTAAAAGCTAGAGTGCGGATCGCTGTAGCAGGGATGACTAGCGGCGCAAGGCCAGAAGCTGCCACAATCGCAGCACCAGCCAGCAAAGGGCCGCCGATGTAAAGGTACTTGTCCTGCTTAGCAGTGGCACCAACGACAGACAACGACCCCAT